>JAEKIV010000047.1:0-98422 GCA_016801325.1 Hypholoma fasciculare
CTATCGTACGATAAAATATGCTACCTTTGTCAAAATATCACTACCTAAGCAGTAATATCTACTACCCTTTCTTTTCACAGTGGACTTGTACACTTTTAGAACCTGGCTTGAATTCATGTGAAACGACCTGCAGGTCTGCAAGATGGAGATTGTGGACTTCCTTTCGGACCAAGTCGTATACGCTTAAAGGATAAGATACCTGGAGATATATCACACTAATCAAGTATTTGGGTACAAAGTTTATAGCAAACGTGCTCAATTTGAATACATTCAGTCGTATATACTCTCTTTTTTGAGCCCAAGGTCGTCGAAGGATTTTACATGGGGCATAGCGTGGAGGTTGAACTCGCGTGCCACTACTGCAGTCATCCCGACTTCTTTGCATTTCTTCTTCAAGTCCCAAAGGGCTTTTGTTGATGATCGTTCAAGCATGCCATATCTTTCGCGGCTCTCCACCACTCGGATAATCGCTCCCTGCAGGGCGCTTCGTCCCTCTGGTGGTAATGACGCGTCTTGGATGCAATGCCTCGACATAATCGTGTTGACAATAGCCGCTTCTGTGCGAGCATCGAGAAGTCTGTCGTATTGGATAAACAGGACCTGCAAGCATCGCAGAATATGTCCTGCGGAGGTGTCGGGATGTGATATGAGCTGAAAAAGCTCATCCGCAAATTTATGGAACATGTTAATCGCAAGGAACTCCAGATTGGGGACGCGGTCGAGTAACGGTTTGAAGTTCTCTTCGTGTCCGAAGTGAAGACCGAGCATTTTCAGATGCTTGAACTCTCCTAGAGTATTCACCGTAGGAGTGTGGTTGGCAGGCCTATCTGGGGGAACATCTGCTTCGAAACGGCGCATATTATTACGGACAATATCCAACCCCTGAAGGTTCGGAAATTGAACCATCTGCAAGAGGTCATGCAGCGCTATCCGATCACATCTAGATGTGAGAATCAGCGCTAAAGCTCTGAGGTTGGAATGGATCAGCACTCCGGGTGGCGGTATGTTGTTAATATCAAGGTCAAGGACAAAGGAAGCAATCTGCAGATGAGGCGATGACTGGAGGATGAAAATATACTCGGACATTTCGACAACGCCAGATATGCGGAGGTACGTCAAATGCACCCAGTTGACAAAATTATCGAGGCGCGAGGAGGTGCCGTCAGTTAAATTGGGCAGGAGTTCCATAGTCAGCTGGGTAATTGGCGGATGCGTGCGGAAGAGCGGTAGCGAGCGTTTTTGGTCGTCTATCTCGTCTTCATAGAAGTTAAGTGAATAGTAGTTGCGAATGTCGAGATGTTGTAATTCTGATCCTTCCCAAACAAATGGCATATCTAAAATCGAGCGAAGGAGTTTTATGTCGTGCGTTCGGACGCCCAAATGGGAGAGATGTGTCAGATACGGTGATATAGATTTGAAGAAAAGGGCCGCGTCTTCGGGAAGAACCGTCGGTAATGGTCCCTTGTCATCGTCGTCCGAAAGCCACCCGCGAGAGGGTTTATTGAAATCGACGTAGAGTGTAAAAGGACGTCCTTTAGCACGTTTTAGCCATTCTATTGCGCGGGCATCATCGAGAGATGCCGGGGGTCCCATCGTGAGGAACAGCGTTGTCCATAGCTGTGGCAATAACAGGACAGCTTGCCTCCAGGCAGAACATACCTGCCCGAATACCGCCCCGAATCGAGTGAATGTCGGTCCGGGAATCGGCTCAAAGCTGTAGACTGCGATCGATTGTACGACATCGAACGGGACGTTACGGATGGGAGCTTCTAGGCGTTTGCAAATGGTCAACATTGTGGAGAGGGTGACGGCCTCTTGGACCAGTCGTTCTCGTTGATTTTCTGCGTCTTCCCCACGAACATCGATCGCAGAAATGGTCTTCGTTCTCCAACGTATTTCGGTGCGCGCCTGTTCCCGATGGCGTTCGATGGCTTCTCTCTCTATTTCGATAAGAGGGCGATTGTGCGTAAACGCATTGACGAGCTCAGATGGACAGGCAGCGGTCAAGTCCTACATAACATAATACATTGGGACAAACCAGTATAAGACAAAAATCGGATTCAACTCACAGAGAATTTGTGAGAGTGCCCTGTGTAAAATCTCTGTTTCGCCGTCTTTTCCTTTTCAGTATCAGATCCCATGTGAAACTGCGGATGCTCTGTCCTTTCGTTAGTCGACGGAATCGCGCAAGTGATAAGACTTGAGCTCACTTATCAGGCAAGCACTTGATGAGGTTCAAATATTCGTAGATGTTCGGAGACAAGATAGGCGTGGAGTCTTCGTCGATTAATCGATCTCACGATACATGCAGGGATTTGGGCTTGTGTCGTACGGTGCATATTTACGGACCGCAGAAGCTGATAATGGACACGTTGCCGCATAGAATTTGCTTGGAGTATGACACGGCTGAGATGGTTATCCAGATTTCCGCATCAACCTGCGAGAGCCATATTGATTATCGACGCAAGTACAGGCAGGACTGGGCTGGACACCGCGGACTCCGAACCGGGCACCATGTCGTTGCAGTGTGGGATAAAGTAGGAAGTTAGAAGGTACAGAGAGTGCAGGAATAATCTCGTTTCGCATAGATATTATCTTCTGAGGATGAGATTAGTAGGAAGATTGTGGCCGACGCGTCGATGTTGGCAGCCAAGGGACCACCAAGGAGACCGGGAAATATTTGAGAGCCGTCTGCTACATGAGTGATTCCGGGTCACAATAGCTGACATTTTCGAATCCGATTTCGGTCCCTGGCAAGAACTGAAGGAACTGGAGGATTTTACGTTGTGCGGCCAGTTTACGGCCAGTTTGCGGCAGGTTTGGGTAGGTTTGGGTTGTAACTGTAAGTCGCGATGCGACTGTCGCGTAAATCAAGTATAGATTTAGTCGGAGCTTAAAATATATGTACTGCCAACGAAGAGACGCGAAGGCGGCCAAACATCGGCCCAATCACACGTCCCTCTTGCTTTCAAGTCCCCGAGTCAAAATCGCACACCTCACTGGGCGATTTATTAGCAGATTCCACTATCCGGTGCGCTTGAATTTATATCTGGGATGTTCTCTTTCCGAGGATGTCTATGTGATCTCCAGTACAAGTCACATTGAGAAGCAAGAAAATATCGACATGTATACGCCGGTCGAAATCTTGGTGCTCGGTGCGGGATGGACATCGACGTTTGTCAAGGACATTTGCGACAAAAATGGTCTAAGCTATGCTGGTACCAGTCGATCCGGCCGAGACTCTACCATTAAATTTGTCTTTGACCCCAACTCGGATGACTTGGAGCCATATTCAGTCCTTCCTACGGCCCATACTGTCGTCATTACGTTCCCTATAACCGAAAAAGGCGCTTCCAAACGGCTTGTCACGCTCTATGCTGAAACACACGGGCAGATTGGAAACAGCGTGCAGGAGAGGACGCGATTCATTCAACTCGGGACAACGAGCATATGGGACGTGAGTGTGTTCCACATATTTGTACGCATAATATCTGACAGGCTAATCAAGCAGGGGAAGCGCTTGAAACTCGATGTTCCTATATCCCCGGAACACAAATGGTATGACCGACATTCACCAGTTATCTCTACCCCTCGAGCAGAAGCAGAGGAAGAACTGCTCTCGTTATCGCCCTCATTTCCAAGCACGGTCTTTAACCTCTCTGGGCTGTGGGGTGGGACACGATCTCCGAAGAACTGGGTAGGAAAGGTGGCTCCGTCTAAAGAGGTCCTCAAGGATAAAGTGTGTAATATCTTTTATAACCCTTTTTTGTCATGTCGAACAGCCCTATTACAGGGAAGTCTCCATCTCATTCACGGGGAGGACATCGCGCGCGCTATCGTCGCTGTACATAATAACTTTGACAAAGCGCAAGGCCAGCGATGGATTCTCAGCGACGGACGCGTTTATGACTGGTGGGATCTTGCCTCGGCATGGGGATCTGCCCCTACTCCGTCGATTTCATCAAAGGACAACCATGGGCCTCAAGCTTCGTGGGTTCGGGAACTTATGGACGAGTCGGATATTCGCGCACTACCGAGGAACGTCGAAATGCTTGGTCGTGCCCTCGATTCGCGCGACTTTTGGAAGACGTTCGACCTCAACCCTGTTCACGCGATTACCCAAGGGTAACTCTGATGGAATTTGGAGGGTTTTGTCTGGCTGGAGACCATAATTTCATGTCGTAACTCTGCAGATGTCCAATACAGCGAACAAAATTATTTTGCCCAAAATAATGGTATCTTGGGGGATCACAAATCTACGGCGCTGAATTTCGACCATATATCAAACGACTATCACCTCGACGGCATTCGATCGAATCGAATCAGATTTGCTAGCTTTCAAGGATTTTATGCCCCTCGATGTGAAGGTGACCAACACAGTTCCATCGGCAGTGGTTGTCTGGTCATTCAGACTAGCACCCGCCACCGGCGTTCCGCTCATACCATCGATGACAGTGAACTTCTCCGGCTTGCCGACGATCGCGGTGCTGGGCCCGGAGAGTTTCAGGAAGTGCACCTTGTTGAATGCGTCGAATGCGAAGAGCACGTCGTCGCTGCTGGTGACCTCCTGCTGGCATCCTCCGACCGGAGTGAACTGGAAATTCACAAGGATACCCCAGAATTGTGTCGCAGTCTCCGCACTGTCACCGATCGCAGTGATGAAGAAGTCATCAAACGTGGGATCGAATGTCCTATGAGGGCGGATGGACGCTAAGTCAGCTACTGCTTTTCACCCCTTGACATTGGCGTACCCATCGAACGTAAACTTATGCAGGTGCGCGGCGTTTGCTAGCGCACTAGTGCACGTTGCCCCGGGGACGGTATTCGCTTTGTCGTTCAATCCATTGCAAGGATGGGTACCGCCTGAAGCGGTGGTGACGTTGTGTCCTCGCGTGAGGATTTTGCCTTCAAATATCGTTTTCGTTTCCCCCTCGATTCTCAATTTAACAGGAATGAAGGGGTTCACTGCAGCCGCGGTGAAGGCGGTGAAGGCGGAGACAAGGGAGGCTGCGGTCAACCAGTTGAGACGCATCTGACTGGAGTGAGTGGGAGGTGCGAAACGCACCGACACTATCTTTACGTGTCGACTTTATGTTTGCGGCACTCTTAATGATTCCCACTTCAATATCGGATTTGTTGGTGGTGCCTCTGAGTTCCAGCCCGGGATGTACCTTCAATTGCAAATCTACACTGCTCTAGGACCTGGACACCATATGCAGTATGTATTTCACTGCAAAATTACATGTCGATCAATCAACTCGGAATGACAGTCGTGTCCAACTTCTACCCGCCTCCATCTCTTCAGTGATGCTTAATCCCCATCGCCATCCTTCCAGATGTTCTCGTCGAAAGGCACGACGCGGGGTACGTACCCCTTCTCACCTGAATTTTCTGCCTTTATATCAGCTTGGAGACCGAGGTTCTTGCACCATTCCTCGAGGCCCATCAAGTCCATGTTCATGGGAAGGTCAGTTGACGCGTCGGGAATATTAAAAATGACACGATCCAGGCGTTGGCATCCTGTGGGTAACGCTTCACCCCGACGCGAACCAAGCATCTGTCTAAGTAATTTGCTATCCCCGTCTCCCAAAACAGAATTGCGCGTCCCGTCGATTAGGAAGGTAGAGAGGTAGGGCATGATGTTTCCGGGGATTTCATCTGTGACTACGCCTCGGCCAACGTCGTAAGTCATGTTTTCAAGGAGGAAGGCCAAAGGTTGCAGCGGAGAAGTGACGACGGTGAGCTCATGTATGTTGATAGCCGCTGAGAGGATCAGCATGGTATGACGATCGCTTGTTCCATTTAGATATAATCGGTTCAAGTGCGGGAAGTCCGAGATATTCAAGCGCTGAGTGGGCGAAGAGAGGCCGGTACTCCAAGAGTCCTTGTCGTCAACGTAAATAAGATCCATATCTACGAGGTTGGGGAGCCTAAAAAGGCTCAAAATGTCGATGAAATTGAGATGTGGGCAATGCGCACAAATCTCCAGAGACAATTTTTCGATGCTGTAATGAACAGGCGGTTGTGTGGGCGGTGTCAGAAGTGTTCGAGTATCGTCCATCACAGTGACGACAAGAGTACGCAAGTTTGTGCACAATTCCACGACGGTGACCAAATCCGCGATTATTGCCGGTTTTGAAACGCAAACTTGAGTGAGCTGTGTCCAAGGAATAATACAGGGGAACGCGTCATGTAAAGTGGCTATCGAATCCAGTACGAGGGCTTGGAGAGCTGGAGTAAAGTTGATTGACTTTAACGCATCTGTCGATGGGCTGCCGATCCCATTAGCGTCAGAGATTTGGTTCGCTTCAGCACGTTGAATATCCAGCTGGTACATATTTGGAAGATCCCATTGAAGAGGCTCATGAAACAAGACTCGAAACGTCTCTAATTGAGACGATCCAATACCCAGATGTTGGACACAACTGACAGTGGGAGAAAGAGAGGCGAGAAACAGCCGCAAATCCCTTTCGGCCTTGACGATGGCGGATGTTGGAAGCTGAAAATAGATGAATAACGTGGAGGGAACGGCGTTTGCGCGCTTGAACCATTCGTCTGCAACCTCGGTACGTATTGGAAGCGATTCCGTGTCTTTGACTGTAAGATATAGAGTGCGCCACAACTGAGGCGTAGATAGACTGACGGTCCTCCACAAGGAGCATACGTGTGTAAAAACGAGGGGAAAATGGTGGGGAGATGAAGTCGGGCGTGCTGGAAGGGAAAACATCGCTATTTCCTTGATGATATCCTGTGGTATTCGGCGAATGGGGGCCTTTAGCTTGTCGCAGAGTTGCAAGACAGATTGCTGCGTCGTGGCCTCGCCAATTAGCGTTCTCCTTTGGTTCTGCAATGTATTTATATGAGAATCGATCCTTGCTATTTTCTGGCGGGTCTCGAACGACGCAATCCTGGTCTCGTGTTGCATGGAGCTTGCAGCTTGCATTTCAGCATATGTGAGGGGTTTGTTGTGAGCGGCAGCTGGGGCTAACTCAGCGAGACGGTGGAATGTGGTCTGCGTACGAATTTTAGCTAATGAAATTAGGGTCTCCTGAGGATATGGGACGTACACTTGACACCAGCTGAAATGGGGGAGACTCCTCGTCGCTTGATTCGCTTTCAGAAGACATGGTGGATGCGTAAAAGAGGGACATGAATAGAATCGCTACTAGTTCTTATAGCAGGAAAAATACAGATGTCTTGATCAGCCGCTCTAACACAGTTTACATTTGACTTACATATCAATGGTTGATAGTGCCATAATAGTCAGTATTGGATGCCAGAGTGATGCTAGAGTGTATGTCGGTCTCTCGACAGGTTTATCCGCGACATAGATATGCAGCGCCATGTTCAACAAAGATACTAGTTGCGTGTATGTTATGCATCTAACGGCGTGTAGCTTTCCAAATAGTGTGAGGGCGGAAGGGCGTTGATAGAAGGGCCGGTCAAGCACAAAGAGTGTGACTTCGTTCAAAAGTTATTTGGTCGGAGTAGACTTGGTGATCGGCTATATCCGGTATAATCTTGTGTTCAGAACCTGCTCGGGTTGACGCCTTTCTCCAAATCAAACTTGAAGTAATTTTTTCTTTTACACGCGCTCGAGTCGTATCCTTGCCCCTTTCCCCTATTCCATGACAATTCTGGAGAACCAGGTATGTTAGGCTACTAGTACGTCAGACTGTACAGTGTCACTGAAGGATGGTCGTCTCACAGGACACCTAACTTCATGTCAATTTCTGGCGCAGATGATACACAGATCGTTTTCAATCCCACCGATCAGCTTCCGTATGAAACCCTCGTTCAAATATTCATGCAATGCCTCCCACCGGAAAACTTGAACATAAGTCAACCACACCCTTCATGGGCGCCCATGTTATTATGCCACGTATGTGCAAGATGGCGCACTGTGGCCTTGAACGAACCGGGTCTCTGGCGACGGGTCTATTTCGCGTGTCGTTACGACTATAACATGAAGGAAAGGCTCCGTAGATTTGATGTCACATTCTCAGATATGTTTAGCTCGGCGATTACACAGCCCGACGTAGATTCAATATGCTGGTGGATTGAAAATGCGAAGGCCCTTTCGCTTACCATCCGCTTCGAGTTATTGTTCCAGCTCAATTTTGCTCAGTCATGCCAGCGGTATACGTTTTCCCATCAAAGTGTTCCACCCAATGTCGACCAGGTCGATGTCATCAAGCAAGCGTTTTTTTCTGCCAGACATCTGGAGATCAACTGGATATGCGCCGCTGCGTTCCGCTCTCGCAGTGCCGCAGATGATCATCTACCACTTGAAGGTCCCCACCTTGAAACGCTGTTGATCCGCGACAAACGACACGCATCCCAGGAATCATCGTCGCCCGCTCCCCATGAAGTAGATGCTTCACTCGAAAGAATTTTCCCTTTTCAAAAAAAACTACCCCATCTACGGCGCCTTGCACTGCATAACAACAGTATCGGTCTATACGGCACTGAGTGGCGATCAGTTCCATGGGATCAACTCACCTACATTTGTTTATCAGAAATTACAATGAACTTCGCAACATGGTTTGAGCTCCTACACAAGTTTGTTCGCCTAGAAATTGGCCGCTTTCGTTTATCTTTAAAAGAATCAGAAGGAGGTTTTTTTTTCAATCTCTTCCCTTAACTATCAAAAATCTGCGAAAATTCTATTTCAAGTGGCCGGCCTCTGGGGAACGCTCCCGTATACTGCAGGACGTGCTCCTCCCTTCACTCACTCATTTGCACATCGATGCCTATTTTAGCCTACCGGGGCTGCATTATATCCTCCAATCCACGCCTTGCATTCGAACTCTCCATTTAGGGTGCTATGCCCCTTGTTTTGCGGCGCAAGGTTCGCGGTTCTGTCACCTCACCCATCCCAAGCCTATCTCACAATTTGTTCCACTTCTTCGCCATCTTGTCCTTGCATTATCACAAAGGGACATTGTCGACTGCGATCCCCGCTATTTTTTGGAATCGATATTGACATGCGCATGGCTCGGTCTGCAGAGTCTCGACCATCTTCGCCACCTCGAACTCGACTTTGTGCACCACGCTAAATCAGCTGTTTTCCCAACGCAAATAGTGAAGAAGACCACAATTACTCATTTTTCGGAAGATTTGAAGATTTCGGTGCGAGACCCTTTGGCGCGCTCGCTGTGGGATGTTCCCTCATTCGCCGATGACCTGTTACGGTCTGGGTTCACTGATTCAGACGATTTACGCCACGACTTTCAGCGGGTATATATTTGAGTATCCATCCACTGTTCCACGAGCGACTACATTCGAGGGCAATTAGCTACACATACATAATTAGAATTCATTATCTACATTACCTACATGCACGAGACCGCTCAAAATAACTGGTAGGCGAATGGTGCTCAGTCCTAGGTAAGTCCTATAAATATCTCGTGAATCTCATTTCAACACGTCACGGCAAGCAGGCGTCGACAGGTCGCTCGTAACCCCTATGCCTCCCAAGAAACGACGCTCAAAGCCGTCTATTCGTCTCCCAGATTTACCGTATGAAATATGGGAGTATATCACCAGCTTTTTCCCCGCAGAGGAAGTCCTAAAGCTTTTGCCTGTCAATCGTGCCCTGTTCAATATCGCTATGAATAAGCGCTACCGGACGAGAACCATCTCATCGCTTTCGTACGGGGAGACACAGAGAAATCTGGAAATGTTGATGTAGGTAATACCCTTTTGTGAAGCCTGTTCAGTCTACTAAAGAGTACATTGATTACAGAAACCCCAGCATCGCTTCTCGTGTGCAGACGTTGAAATTCGAACCGGGGCCCATCTGTTACCTCCTGATGGAAGATCAAGTAGTGGGCCTGCAGTACAGAGCATCCGATGGATTAACCCGAGAACAGAAAATTAGTGCCGCTGCTAATTTGTCTACGTTCATGCATCATCTGAATTCCTTGATTACACTGAACGTCGACCTCAGAAAACCGTATTATGAATATTTCCAGCAGGTTGACCCGCCCTTTTTCCGCATCGGATGGACAAGTTTTCGGCACAGCTTGCGGGTTCTCGAGCTCAAGGTTCCAATAGAGAGTATGGCCAGTATCCTGCCGGATCTCTCTGAAGGCATCGTCGATAACCTCGAAGAAGTATCGCTGGACATCATGCGCGCGATGCCGAATATAACCCAATCGGAGGACGTTATGCTCGCGACTATTGTGCCATTCCTGACCGCCCATTGCCACTTGCTGAGATCATTAACACTCGATGTCGTCGAACGAACAGACCTTTCGCCCCTGTTTGATTCGTTGATCTTCCCGAAGCTCACGAAATTCAAATTATCGCAACCATTTTTCCGAGAAGAGGATGCCGATTACACAGGCTTACGACAATTCTTCAAGAATCATCGCCTGCAGTTGCAATCATTTGAAATATCTATCGGGTATCTTTTGCTTGATTCTGGATCTCCTCCATATGCAATATTTGCCCAAAGGTGCTTCCTCATATCATTGCCTCATCTCCGGAATCTTGTTTTAGGGTATAACTTCAACGATCGTCGGATATCAGAGGCGGCTCGCAGCTCTTTCATTCAATACATTCATTCATCAGCATCGACGTTGGTCACGCTTAGGTTATATCCACTTCTGCTGGACAACAGTGTCAAACGACTTCTAGTAGGATTGCGTAACAGCACCAACTTGAGGACGCTGAACATTGGCGTAGACATTTTGAATACAGAGCTGCTGATCGCCCTTGTCGACAATTTGCCGAACTTGCAAAGCTTGCACCTGACCTATGCTGCTTTAGCGCCGCACGTAAGTGAATACTTGAGATAGAATCTAAATTGTGATTATGATACCTTATTACAGTTCGTCGAAGAATTAGAATTGCTGGATATTTCTAGGTGGACACTTCGTAGATTAGACCTATCGCGAAGTAATGAGTTCGGGGTTAGTGCTGCACTCTTGCGAGCATTGCCAAATGTCGAATTCATTTCCGGTAAAAGCAGGGAAGAATATCTGACAGGAGCTCATTCATAATTCAATTTCAATGCTGCATCTATATCTATCGCAATTTACTTACCTTGACCGACACCGTTGGATGAAATGAGAATAACGCCATGTGCCACCAAGAGAGGGCGATATGAAAAGGGGCACTGATGCTAATAAAGATGAATTTAAGGTAAGTAAACTGATTCAAACCGATGTCCCATGTTTCTTTTGCCTTGAGGACTCTTTATGCCACGTCATGTTCCATCCTTGTACGTCCCAGACTAGCGTAGCTCGCAGGTGAACTCTGAGGCTAAAGCTATGCTTTGAGAGGATTCAAATTCTGCGGAATTATGCATTTTTGCATATTCATACCCTTCATTGATTTTAATACTCACTGTTTTATTTAGTGGATTCGGAACGCGAATTGTCAGCACAAGCAGTCGCATTGCTAGTGACTACGTTTCGGAGTCCGGATCAGTAGAAATCTTGAGAGGAATAAAACACGCACTCGTACTCATACCAAGACACTTAGGCCAGGAGCCCAACCTTTGCGTGGTTCGCTAGTGGTTCGTGTCTCTCTGGAGCAGTCGGGTCCTGGGAAAGCCTGACTATTACTTACCGGGACCACCGCTGTAGGTATTCTTGGTGTCGCAGCCTGTCATACTAAGATTAGTTTGTTATCTTGGGTTCCGATGCCCATCTTCGGCCTATTCACATCTGCTACATGCATGTTCGCTGTGTGTTGGCTGTCGGTTGTTGAAGCGCAAGTTGAGAGGGGCTGACCGTGGCAATTGCCGAGACTGTGTACCCATTTTTAGGTTGCGACTTCTGTCAGGTTCGGGAGCAAATCGCCGAACGTCGCTTTTCTGGCTTCTCCTCTTCCACTGCTTTTTCCATCCATGTTCTCGTTCCCATGCTCGTAAACCATCAAGATATAGAATATATGTCTGACTTACAGGCAAGGATAAGCCCCCAGCAGCCTCAAGAACGGTTTCCCAACAAGTCTTGGGTCAGACCAGGATACGAGAACCAGAAATCGCCATCTTCTCGCACTAAGCATCGGCCTGGGAAGAGAAAACGCTCGGTTGCATATGGCAGCGATAATTCGAGCCACGAAGAAGAATCCGAGGAACCATTGGGTCGCAGGGGGGCCTCGCTAAGGGCGCGTTTGGGTATACCTGACCTTGGAGAGGAGTTCGAGAGGGAAATGGGCTCGGAGCCAAGGTCTCTTATAAACCGCATTGAACCAACAGAGCCAGAAAAAGAAGAGGAAAATATGCATTCACTCGATCGGTCGGGCTTTAGTCTCGGGGAAGGAGTCGAAACAAGGCGGAGCCCGAGCCACACAAGGGAAGAACGGCGGAATGGACCACCGATCCTTGACCAGGGGACGAAGGCCATAAGAGTAGGTATCTTACTCTATTGACGACATACTCTTATGAAATTACGCTTTGTGTAGCAAAACTCGCAGGCCGCTGAGAAACGTCAATTGTCGGCTGGACGTGACATCGTTGTCGAGGAAACTAAGAAGGTCGCGTCGAAAACATCCAGCACTCCAGGCTCTTATAAAGGAGTGCCCACCAACTCCTCTGCCAATACTACCCAAAGCAAATCGCGTTCTCCTGCTGTATCCACTGAAAACGCCCCTATTCGATGCGAAGTGCCCCAACCGCCCACCGCTCGACTTCAGACTCACGCTCTTAATCGTTCTCTTTCCGACGGCGAATTGGTTTTTTCACCGACAGAGATGCCACCCAGGGCATCATCATCATCTGATGAGGAGGGCGAAGTACGGTCTCCATCTAAGCCACTTCGAGCAGATAAAGTACGCGATCTCATTCTGCCGCTCGTCCTGCAAAACGCGGCGCGTCGTATCCCCGATACTGAGCGAAGATCATCCCCGCAGTCTCCTGCCTTGGACACAAGTGTCCTATCTGATCACGTCTTGACCTCGTACGCGGACAATGCGATTAAAGAAGTAGGCCAGGATATGCGCGTGCGCGCTAATCTGCCATCAAAACCCACATTTGTTCAACATCCTCCGGCTGGTCCCTGTCAAGTACTCCCGCCGAAAATACTACCACCCTTGCGAGTAAGCAAAACGCTCGTCGCAGAGCCCATGAGTAACGCCGCCATGAGCCCTGCTTCCAGCAGTGCATCCAAGTTCCCCCGAGATCAGCAAGGCCCACCACTGCGATATACACCAGAAGCGCAAGATTCGCAGGCGGGCCGGTACGAGCAGACGTATCCACGGCCATCGGCAGGCAGTCACCCCCCAGGCAACCCATCGAAGGCATCGGAACAGCGGGACGTGCCACCGCGTGCCCACACTCCGCCCCGCCCTCCGCCCCGTCCGCGATCGCCGTCACGCGAAGCACCGGAGCCGCGGAAGACGCGCTGGGACGACCGGAGCCCGCCGAACCGCCCGAAGTCCCGCAGCCCACCACCACCGCCATCCCGCGCGCCGCCCCGCCGCCGGCCGACACCCCCGCCCTCCGGATCGCCGCCACGGGTACAGCAGCACCTCAGGCGACAGTCGTGGAACCGTAGTCCTCCTCCTGGGGAGCATCGCCGGCGCGCCAGCGGGGACGTCCAGTCGCCCCAGCAGGCAAGGTTTCCGGCCCCAGTGCACCGCAGCCCGTCACCCATCCCTCCCGCGCGTCGCATCAGCGGGGACCTCCATTCGCCTCGGCGTGCAGGATTCCCACCGCCTGCGCACCGCAGCCCGTCGCCCGTGCCACCCGCACGCCGTTTTACTAGTGATTTCCACTCGCCTCGCCGGCAAGGCTTCCCGCCACACTCCCCCGTTGCGCCCGACGCCGCTGTCTGGCGCGCGGACACACATCGAGAGCGCGAGGACGCTGGTGTTATTCACCGAGACGACGAACGCGGTTCCGCACGACACCGACATCACGAGGGGCGCCGCTCAAGATCCCCTATAGTACCTGAGACACACAGATCGTATGGGCCTAGCGATAAAAAGCGGTCGTATTCGCCTCGTGGTCGCAGAGAGTCAGATCAGCCATTGTCGCCCAATACCCATTATCGCCGTCCTCTGGCCGCACGAGGATCGTCCAACGCGGTGATGGCTTCGGTTACTCCGGTACATTCGTCTTCGCCAGAACATAGGATGAAGTCATCGCTTTCAGTCGTAGATTTAAATGCGCCCGAGCATGACCAAAATACGCCCAAAGCCCGCGCGCTATTCTGGGTTGCGAAAAGTGGTCTCGACCGCCTTGGCACCCTTAAATGGATATTCGAAGTAAACGAGGATGAAGCAGGCAGATTAGGTCTCAGAGAGAGAAGGTCAGCTTTGTTCGTCTGCTGTTTATATTCAAACCAAACTCAATGACGCGGTAAACAGTAAATCCGTAAAATCAGATGAAATATATCTTTCAAAGCATGAAAGAAAAATTACATTGAAGTTGGCCTGTTTCCCCAAAGAACACATTAAGAAGTGCATAGAAATCTTAGAATCAGGCCAAGAATTAACGGCAAACACCTCACCGATAGAACCTCAATGGCCAGATGTTGGACTTTTGATTATCAAAATCAATGAAGACAACCCAGAAATCTCGGGAAAAACATGGCTTCCAGAAAAACTTGTAGGGCAAAATGCTGTCAATTTTTTGTTGAAATTGATGAATATCCTATTAGGGCCCAAAAGATCTGCCTATCTCCGTCGAGCGATACATTTATAAAGGGGAAAATTGCATTGAACTCATTCAATTATCTGATTTATCAGACAAAGTGTTTCTTCTTTTCGCACAAGAAATTCCACCACAACCGCGCACCCAATTCAACAGCATAGGCTTTCCTCCTCTGGCGAACTCTCTTGCATCAACAGGTCCGATTACTATTAAACCAGCAGCTGTTATTACCGTACCTTTATTATTGTTAAATTAACTTATACCCGCACACGCACCGCATGTATTAAATGTTGTATTATATCGTACCTCTAGGAATAAGTATATCGCGCCAATGTCGTTCGTATTCGCTGCTCTAATTAATCTGACGGCTCCGGTACGAGGAACCCGACAAGACACGCGTCCAACATGAAGTCTAAATTAACCCATGCATGTGTTTCCGCTGTGAAATGTGCAGATCAGTAATGTTATGAAAAGGAGAAGATCCGACGCCAGCTACACACCGAAGAGCTTCGTCCCGTCCCGCCCAGCGACACGCATGAGCTCCTTCTCCCCTCCTGGATGAAAGGGTAGATATGCAGTAATGTTGTAGACCTTTCCATTAAACGCGGACCATGCGTCGTTCCGCCGACGATGGAGCTTGAGCTCCGATGGAGGTATGCGCATTAACGTATCGACACCCTGCGCAGACGAACATCCGACAAAGCAATATAGGCTGACCATCAGCATTTTCAATGTAGATAATGCAGACGACGCACCCTGAGATCCTCCCCAGATGACTTGAGCGCAGCCCAATCCAGCGGGCTGTGGCCCGGCGCCAGCGCAACCTTAGCACCTTTCTTTGGCTTCGCAGGGATCGTGGTTGTTGTCGGCGGTGGCATGAGTGAATTTGGCACGGCCAGCGAATTGCCGCCCCGCGCTCCCCGCGCGACACCAGGCTGCCGGGCGGCCAGGCCAGGCAGTGGTGGTGGTGGCATCAACTGTGCATCGGTCAGGATGGTCGGGATGCCGGTGCTCCTCGATGAACTCGCGCGTTGTGCACTGTTCAGGCTAGGGAACGCTGGTGCGATGTCGGAATCATCTCGTTCTGTTTCGGTATCCTCCCCATCGTCTGCATCGTCTGGAGGTGGCGAGGCTCTGGTGAATGTCGGTACTGACGAAGCCGGCTGTACCAAAGACGTTCCAGACGATAGCCAGCTGCGTAGGTATGAGGTCATGGTGTTCGAACAGATAGCGATAGAGACAGGGATGAGAAGAAACCACAAAGCGAAGATCTAGAGAGAAACTAGGGAACGTTGAAGCAGCGAGGCTTTTGTAATCGAGTCGGAGTCATTGGCGTACTGAAGTCATCTCCATTAACCGACAATGGCAGTGCTTGGCAAATCTCCCCGAGAACAGCATGTGCAAATAGAGAGACACCGCCGTCCTCACTTTGACTCGGAGGAGGATGCCACCTATCGAGCCAAGGATGTAACCAGGATTTGTTCCGAGTCCGGGCCTGTTGCAGTTGTTCCTCTTCCAATATAAGTCTGATCGCCGGCACATAAGAAGTGGGAGAATTGAAAACCTTTTCTTACCGTGAGTCAAACTCTGATTTGCATATTTTAAAAAAATCGGACGGACGGCAGCTTCGTCCAAAACCTGAGTCTGACTTTGAAGTTTGAAGTTTGATGTCCAGTCTTACCTCTTAAAAAATCAGGCTCCCCGTCAAAAGCAGATCCAAAAATATGGGGAAACCGCGGATCGAACGCAGGACCTTTAGATCTTCAGTCTACTGCTCTCCCAGCTGAGCTATTCCCCCGATATATTTCCGATGTAAATTTGTTTAATTGTCAGGAAAGCGAATGTCGTAATCGTTGAAGCGGGGATGGAGGGGGTGGGCTATTAATAGGAAGTGGCACGTTCATCTAATTATAGCATAATGAAAGAACAGCGATTCACAGTAGGCCACAAACCCATCATAGGACAGACGAAGATCATACTTGTCACCTTATCAGTCTATTTGAGATATTTCACGGCCAGAAAAAATATTTCCGGAACTGCAGAGAACTAACAATTCCTGCGTCATGGGATCGGTCCATAACTGAGCGAAATAATAATCGCACATCATATGTAGATGATACCGTAGTTTACAACTTGATTCTGGATAAACAAATTAATTCGATCAAGTCCACTGATGGATATTCTGCTCAAGCCCGTCCTTCGTACTACACGCGCTGTTTACTCGCACCCCAGCGTCGCACCGTGCGTCGCGATTCGAGATTGCTCGTCGGCAGTCTGTGGCCCTTCTGCTTCGGCGGCAAGCCGAGATAATAAGGGTACATCGAAACAATGAACAGCAAAATAGTCGCCGCAAGTGACATCCACGGCTGTAAAATAACATGCCTGTAGCGTCAGCAAGCGCGCCTCGCTGAGGGAACGTATTTCGTCGAAAGCTCACGCACCAGATTCCCGTAGCTCGCGCCGAAGCCGCGCTTCTCAAACTTGGCCTTGGCAACGCCGCAGATGCCGATCATGAAAAGGAACGCCATCGCGGATGCGGCGAATGCGGACCACGCGAAGATGCTGAAGACGGTGTCTGTACGCGCACTGCGCGCGCACATTGTCGGCACGGTTGCGACGAGGGTGAAGAACGTGAGCACGATGGCTGGATAAAGTATCAGCAGGGCGCCTTCTGTGCGAAGCGGTAGGACGCACCGACGGGATAGAAGACGAAAGCCTTGGTTATCGAGCCATTTATTTCGGGCTGCCACGCGTAGCCGAACCTGTGGAAAGCGCGAAATTAAATAATGGGAATTGCGAGCAGGAGCACGACGCACTGCACAGGCGAGCATGTATGCCCATCGTCCAAACACCATCCCCACATGCCGAACTTCACGCCATTGGCCTGCGTCGAATGGAGGAAGGAGAACGTGGATAGGACGGGCACGGAGATCGTGGTGAGTGCGCTGATGGCGGGCCCAATCAGGTGTCAGTGTTATCCGGCTTCGCCATACAGATCGGAGCACCCACAGAAGCACAAACGCAGAGAGCGTCGCGAGGAAGACATAGAACGCGCGATTTTTGTAGAAGGCAACCATCCCAGCAGACTCCTGGACCGAGGCGACGCAAGGAGAATAAGGGCAG
Organism: Hypholoma fasciculare; assembly: GCA_016801325.1. Classification (NCBI taxonomy): domain Eukaryota; kingdom Fungi; phylum Basidiomycota; class Agaricomycetes; order Agaricales; family Strophariaceae; genus Hypholoma; species Hypholoma fasciculare. The sequence goes on from JAEKIV010000047.1 coordinate 17,735, forward strand.
TCGTGTAGAGGCTGCTCGCTAGATCAGAAGCGAGTTATAGGGCGCTGTTAGCGGCTAGAATGCGCTTTACCAGCGGTGAGAATGAATGTACCGTAAATGACTGGTTCTAGGAGACAGTGTAGCGGCACTGGGCCTTGGGCTAGAAGGGGAGCAGGAGAGTAGCCCAAAGGCGGGGTTTTGCGTCTATTTTAGGCGCCTTAATGTCTTCGCCGCATACAGTGCCCCTCCGATTGCAGCGGCCGTCGAACATCATCATGAATGATTCATATACAGCGTCGCGACTCATAACATTGAATGACTGCGTGGAGTACAATGAGAAAGATATTAAATATGAAAACAGTCCAGAATCTATGTCGTTCCGCTCAGAGAACGTTGGAAAAGGCTATACAAATACAACTCGAATCGAGGAGAGCCATTCGTCATTATTGCATGTTGATAGGCATAGAACAAGATGGGAGAGAAATAACAGAGAAAAAAATAGACATGATCACGGATTCAACTTTGCGCTTTCGCGATGGGCAACGGCATTTCGCCAGTAAAAAGAAGATAGAGTTTGTGCAACGACTTCAGAAAAAAATAATCAGGAAAACAAGCCCGCAGAGGCATGCACACGATGATAAATAGTAACGAGAAACAAAGCAACAAGATAACCGTCCGTTGCTCGAGGCGTTCTTGCAAAACACCACACGAGCAAGTGCGAAGACAAAAGAAGTTCGAGGCACAAAACGCAACAGAGAAACGTGGCGCGTACAATCGGCATAAATGCATAAGGATTCATCAATTGGGTCGACTGGATGGGGAGGCAGGCACACGCGCGCATGCATGGCAGGAGAAGGACACTTTAGAATTCACAAAACAACGGAGGCGGAAACACAATGCGAGATAAAGAAAAAAATATACGGCGAAATTCCAATGCTGCGGCGGGCGGTCTCGACCGCGCGCGCGTCGGCCCCGGAGGGTCTATCGGCCCCGCACGGGGTTGGCGCCCATCAAGCGCTCGCACGTCGGGGTGCGACGCGCCGAAGTGCGCGGGCGTGCGTGATTGATGCCTGGTGGCATCGGCCTGTCGGCGACGACAGGTCTGCGCCGGGCGTCGTGGCTCGCTCGGCGCGTTATACGCGCGATAAGCGCGTTCGTGTGTCCAGGTCCTGTAAGGGATAGGGTGGGCTAGGGCTGGCGCGTGTGGATTAGCTGGTCGTACACGCGTATGCAGACGCAGGGCATGCGCACGTTGTGTGGGTGGTTGTGGGAACGTTGGGGTGGGTGCCGGCGTGAAGCGGAGGCATGGCGCGTCATGCGAATGATATACCCGGCGCCTTGATCACCGCTCGCAGGCTGGCAGAAACGAACAGCGCGTCGGGAAGGCGAGCGTCGCGAACCGGGGTGGGGCGTGGTTTGGCGCCATATGATTGCGGCCCTGGCGACGATGATGGGGGGTCAATGATGGACGTCAATGGGTGATGAGGATGGGGAAACGGGAGAGTGAGAGGGAGGAATTGACTGATGGTACAACGTGCGCGTTCAAGTTTGTGACGAATCCTTTGATTAGTACAACAGACAGAATTTGGGATAGGACAGTGCGTGAATGGGTGGTGGTCGCCGAGGTAGATAGAAAAACAGGAAGAGTTGTCATCGCTGACGTAGATGAGATAGAAACGGATGGATAGAGAGACAAGTTGCAAGACATTGACATGAACAAACAATCGTAGGCGAGAGACAAGTCAAGGGAAGATGGCAGATAGAAACACAAGCCAAAGGAAGCGTAGGCAGATATATAAAAAAGGAAGGGAAAAGAGGAAATACAAGACAAAAAAAAGAGATCAAATTCTACATGCTCGTCGACTCGGTGTCAGGCCCGTGGCAGGCCAACCTGTCAGCGAACCCGCTGATACACCAATTAACTGCCCACCAGGTCGATTCCCGCGCCTAGCGCCCGGCGCGTGTCGTCCTGCCGCCCGGGGCTGCCCACAGCAGCCGCGGCTGCAGCGGCAGCTTGCAGCACTTGCGCCTGTTGAGCCTGGTGGGCCTGCCGCATCTGCTCCTCTTCGAACAGCTTCCGGCCAACATCCGCCCGGAGCCCAAGGTTTGATTTATGCGCCGCGGTGCTGCCGCCATAACTGTGACTGTGCCCGTGTTGATACGCGTAAGATTGTGCAGGGGCAGCAGCAAGCTGTGGGGCGAGGCGGGGGGATGAGGTCGACGGCGACGCATTGATAAATTCGTGGATGTTAAAATCGGCAGGCTTGTTCCCCATACTGGGGTTGGCATTTGAGACAGGCGGAGGATTGGAGTTGGAGGCGTCCTTCCCAACACTTCGCGCAGGGCTAGGTGGCGCGGAGCCAAGCGGTAACGTCGCAGGCGGCAGTAGCCCACTCGACGCAGAAAGCACAGCCATCGGCGTAGAGGCAGCTGGGGGCGCAGTTCGTCCAGCATCACCAACATTACTCCTTGCTGGAGCAAGCCCTGCGCCTAACCCTAGCCCAAGGCTCGACGCCGATGCAAAGCTGCCTTCGGAGCGAGTAGACCGGTGGGCGAGTGGGTGCCCTCCTGCTCCAACCCCTGTGGCTCCACTTTCATGTCCCAGAAACACGGGATCGCCCACGGGCGTAGAAGGGAAAAGAACACGTCCTTTCGTCCGCAGTGGACCCGAGCTGCCACCGTTGAGCGTGCGGAACGCGCTATAGTCTTTCGCGTCCCTATTCGCTGGTCGAGCCGGCGAGGGCGAGGTCGCGAGATAGAGCATCAGATTCGCCGCCTCGCTGTCGGTAGGTGCAGGGCCTGGTGTGGTAGTCTGCTGCGGTCGCGATCCACCGGGCGGCGGCGGCGGAGTCTGTGTGCGGTTTAGTGGCTCCGCGGCGAGGTTGGAAGAATTGGAAGGCATCGTTGTCGTCGTGGTAGGCCCGGCATTCCGCGCCGATGACTGCACGAAGTGTGCGTAAGAGTATTCTGACCCACCATCAATGCTGGAGCGCGGCGACGACGCGCTGCCTGCGATTGATGGGCGGTTGTGCATTAGCAACGACGTCAGTGTCGCCGCAGCCTTCATGTCCACATCTCCGTCGATATCCATATCGAGGTCGTCTGGGTGCTGCCGTCGCTTGCCCTTGTCAGTGCTGCCGCCCTTCGTTCGACGCGGCGAGGCTGCAGCTTTTGCTGCCTTGGGGGCGCGCCCCTTGCTGCCATGAGCTCTACTCGGTTCCCCCTTGGGCGAGACTTTGGAAGGACGTGGCCGCGGGGGAGATTCAGGTCGAGTTGGTGCTGGGACCGGCGGGTCGCCGGGGTTGTGTATTGTTCGGGCCTGTTTCGTCGGGGGAGGCGCAAGAATGGAGGTGTAGAGGCTCGGACCTTGCGGTACATTCCAGAGTCCGGGCGCGCCGTCAAGGCCCGCGGCACTCGTAATCGAAGAAGATGGTGTATGCACGCGCGGTGAGGACGGCGGGGCCATATTTCTGGGCCCACTGCCTCTCTTCGCACCGGCAGCATTGGCCCCCCGGGGCGTGGTGGCAGGGTTGTTGTAGTGGTCAGCGGGGGCGCCTACGGCCTTGCGCTTTGCGGCGATGGTGCGGTTAAACGACTGTGTCTGGCTCTGCCCCTGGGGAAGGCTCTGCGCCTCCAGTTCGCGCAGAGAGACATGCTGGATGTTGTGGGTCGCCTTGTACGAGGCGAATGCGAGACGCGTCCGCAGTGTACGAGTGATCTGTGGGAATGATGAGTAAGGGTGCTCGATGGCAGGGTCTCAGATGGCGCTGCGGCACCTGCCCAGCCTACACGGCCACGCGGTGTAGCCGCCCCACGGGAGGCTCGATTGGCGGCATGTACTATGCGCAGCCTCCGCGCTGCACGGCCGCCGGTCACGTCGACCCCCCGCGCGAGGCGGGGGCCGCGACGCGTCGATCAGGGAAGGAGACTCACGTTGGCGACTTCTGCCCTCGCCAGTAGCTTCTGGACGGCTATCTTGCGCTGCTCGCGGTCGGCGTGGTCGGCATGGGCGCTGGGCGGGACCTGGGGTGGAGCGACGGTGGGGTTGCGATAGGGCATGGGCGGGGAGGGGGACGTGGCGGACGACGGCGGGGTCGCCATTGTGGCGGCGGCAGTGATGAGCTCGATGTGTGTGGCGGCGAGCTCGCTGTTGTGGGCGGCGGTGGGACTGCGGTCGCGCGTTGTTGTGGTGCGGTGAGAGAGACGGGGCCCTCAGAAACGCGACGACGCGTATCGGCATTCTCCGGGTTTCGGGTTTAAAATCCCGCACCGGCTCGATTCGTCAGGATTCCGTGTCGGTTCGTCCATTAAATATCCACAAAGTGGGAGAAAAAGTATACATATCCATACAGAATCGCTCTAATCCCTCTCCAGGCTCGAAAAAGCCCGCCTGCGACCCAAACTATCTGCGGCGCGCGCGCCAGCATCAGATGACTCGCAATAGCGTGCGCGACCCAGAAGCGGATGCACGCATGGCACACGCCGCGAGGGCGCCATATACAGCGTAACCCACCTGACACCGCTGCATCAGCAGCCTGTCCATCCGTCCACGGGACGACGTGTCAGCGCCGGCGTGGTCAGATAGTCCACCCAGCCGGCAACGTCGGCGGCGCTGGTCCATCCTGCGCGCGGGCTTCTGCATCCTCCAGGGCGGTATTAATATCGTCCCAGTACCACCGGGGCAGGAACCCAACGCGGTCTTCCCCGTTCTCTACCTCGCGGATGCCCGTCGCGTCAAGCTCCTCCACATTGACTCCCGCTCCAGGCACGAACTTGACGCGCCACACTCGAGGTCCATCGTTCCACGCTCCAGGTTTGGCAGGTGGACTGGACCCGGAAGCATCATTGGCGTCCGCACCGCTCCCAGAATCCCGCGGCGCCACCGTCGTCGTCGTTGCCAGATTCCGCAGGAATTCAAACACCTGGTGCCCCCAGTCAAGGGAGACAAGCGGGTCCCAGGCCCCCGGTTTGCCACGCACGAGGCGTGGCAGCTGGATCGTCTTGAACGGCTGCACGGTGGTCAGCGCGCCAGCTGGCGTCCGAAATCCGACAACGATTTCCTATAGATAGACGTCAGAAACGGTGTATAGAGCAGCGGCGCAGGACAGAAAGGGGCGCGAGCGAGCGAGCGGAGCCCGAATGAGCACGGGCCACGTATGGCGCGCGGAACCTTGCCCGACGTGCTCCCCGGAGCCAGCGCGAAGCAATTATGCCACTCACGGGTACGCCAAGAAGGAATGACTGGAAATAGAACTTGAGCAGCTTCCTGTGTCATATAATAACCGGGGTACGATGGCGTCAGCAGGATTCAGTTTCAGCGCGTGCCACGGACTGCCGCCCAACCTCGGCCAGAGCTGCGCACCGGCGGGCCTCTTCCCGGTATGTACGCGTCCAGACGGGTCGACAGTACGCACCTCTCGAAATTAGCTTCATCATGGCGCCCACGTATTGCGAGCGACGTTTTGAGTTCCACAAAGGTGTCCGTCTGGCCCGTGTATCGCCCTAGAGCCGAAAAGCGCCTGGGTCAGCCAGGTAGATAAGCCAGGCCGCGATCCCACCGCAGGCGCGCATATGAATAGCAGGCGCTGAAGCCGAACCGAGCCGGCGCGCGCGCATACGCACCTCGCACACAGTCGACCTCGCCGCCGAGGATCAGGCGTGTGTCGCCGAGTTTAGTCCGCACGACGCTACACCACTGTACGTTCGTGTTCACGTCGCCGCTCCATCCCTGTGGCGCGTCCTTTGGCGCGGCGTCCTGCGTCCTTGTCGGCGTATCACTGGTACAGTACGATTCGAACGCGTAGCCGTAATACGTCTGCGTTCGTTGGCGAAGCGACATGTCGTTCCTGAATAGATTCATGATTAATTGTTAATTTTCGAGTCGCTACGTGAGGCGCGACAGAACGGCGAAGCGAGGAATGGAGCACCATCGTGTCCCGATTCGCGTCTACACAATAAAAAAGCGAATAAGCAACTTACTTTTCTTTCAGTTTCCCGTCGGTAAGGTGCTCCTCGAAGTAAAGGGTCCCGTCGACAAGCATCACATTCATCTCCCACCCATCGCGGTTCTCGTAGGGCGCGGTCAAAATCCTAGGATACCCAGCCACATGCAGTTACAGGTGGAGCATCGTGAACGCAGGCAGCGCGCGTGGAGCAGAGGCACACGTAAAAAGCGGAGATCGGGTGAAGGCGAGGGGAGAAAGACAAAAAGCACGCCTCACTTAGCACATCATCTTATACAAACACGCCATGAGAATTTAAACACGCACTTGGTGATGATACCCCGCCACGACACGACCCCGATCTGCGGCAGCGCACCGCCCTCCTTGCCCTCTCCCCTCGCCTTCACCTCTACAATGGCCCGCAACAGCGCGTCGAGCCGCCCGCGCTCGTCGTCGCGCCGCACCCAGCGCTCGTACCCGTAGTTGAGGTCCGCGCCGGGCGGCGGGTCGACGTAGTACTTCAGCTCCGCGTCCGTGAACGACTGCGTGTGCGCGGCGTCGTACGAGAACGAGATGAGCTGCGACGGCTGCTGGAACGGCACGTTGCGCGGCTTCAGTGTGGCGGGGTTGGGGTAGGACAAGAACTGTGTGGACGGCCCTGCTGGTGGAGAAGATGGTCCGGATGTCGCTTGTGGTCGCGGTGGAAGCCCGTGGCCTTGGTGCTTGGATAGTCGCTGGCGCGTCGCCGGGGATTTGCCCGATGTGCTGTGCGTTCCGCGGGGATGGTCAGCACTGAGTACATGGGCGATGCCACGTTTACGGTTTGGAGATGCCATGCGCCGAGCGCTGAGGTACAGAGCCTGGATGCGAATGATGGCGTTGAGAGAAGAGAAGAGCAAGTTCAAAATTAGACGCGGGGCGACAACAGCATCAAGTGATCTACGAACCAACCACATCCGTCAACAAACCCGTCTTGAACCCGTCTGTAAATAATCTGCAACTTTTACATCCTCTATGCTGTGCGGACTGTAGATAGTGTATTATGTTGTTCACGAGATATATCAAACGCTGGCTAAAGTATGTCGTGTGCCAGTTAAGTCTCAATCATCATTACATATTTCATCTGTGGATTGCTACAGCACATCCACTAGCAGTGGTCCTAAGCACCACTAGTAAACGGTCGTCTCCAATTGTGCATATCCCTCCACTCGCGGATATGTGATTCTCTACTCTTTCCACAAAGCGACTGGAGGCTCGGAAGTGCCTCTAACAACGCGATTCTGGTTTCTATACCTAAATTATCTTTGGGAGATGCATGTCGGCCTGAAAAGCCCAATGTTCGAAGACGGCACCGAGGTATCTTCATCCGACGTAGCTCCGTAGCAAACTATAACGCAGCCATATGCCAGTCAACGTCTGTGTAGGTTCTCGCGCAATGATGAGAGCTTACCTCTGCGATCGTGCGTTCATAAGTTGGATCAAACTCGCTGCCCTTGGGAGAAATGTCACCGAAGTCCAACGTTAAAGTTTCGAGATTGGGGAATCCGGTCGCCATGAAGTTAACCATGCTGGGGGAGAACAACCCAATGTCAATAATCAAAGTTTTCAGCAGAACACTCGGTCCAAAGCTTTCTGCGAGCTCTTTCAAGCCATCCATGGAAATATAAACAGGGTCACTAGAGATCTCTAGGGATAGAAGACTGGACTTGAATTGGCTGGCATAGTTAACGACACGATTTTGAGCTGGCTTGACATCCATCCAGTAAGGAGCATACTGGACTCTGAGATAGAGTTGTTGGAGCTTGGGAAGGGAGACAAAAAAGAATTCCTGTTTGAAAAAGCTCAGAGCTCCAGCACCGGAGTGCAATGGGGCCACCCGGAAGGCGAACTCAAAATGAGTCAGATGGCCACTATGGCTCTCGAAAAAGTGCTTGAGGCCGGCATAACCTTCGACTCCAATTACTCCGAGACTTCCTTCAGTCAAATTGAAATGGGTGAGATTGGGAAGGGACACCGCACTGAGTAAGAGAGATAAGTTGGTGTGATGTACTGAGTTCAATGTGAGAGAGCGCAATGAGAGGCGATTAGCATGCAGGAACGGGAGGAGTGTTTCAATCACGATAGCCTTCGCATCATCTTGGGGATTTTGGGATACAGATAGACAAAAACTTTTGAGATTGGGGACACTCTCGATTGGGAGTAAACCAGGTATGACATCCAAGGGTACCGTTAAGTCCAAAGTGTTCAAAGTATCGCGGAAGCTAGACCATCCAAGATAGAACATCGTACAGAAAGATTGTGGGTCTTGAAGAAACCAATTATAGGCGTCCGGGGATACCTCAACTTGGAGATTACGCAGGGAGTACATTCGGCTCATGATCCATGGTAGAGAACTCACAAGTTCATCTGCAGTCACCGAAGGGAGGCTACTCTGGGGATCGCTATGCGAGAGCGTGGACTGGGAGACCCTATCAGCCGCTATTGGGTTCTCCTCTCCCTCCTTGAACAGATTTAATCGGAACATTCCCCCAGGCTTGAATATGAAAGTGCGAACGCGGGCTGCGACTGATGGATCACTGTAAAGCGATAGTTCAGTTCAAACTCACATAGACAGGCACCTATAAAGTAACTTACCCCAGTCTCCTGAGGCACTTAATGCTGTCGCTGTTGTTTATATCTGCAAAAGTGCTGATGCGATACCGCTCGTTCATTGCAATGTCGAATAAACTGCTGTTGACGGCCAGGAGATCCTCCACTGCTTTCGATGGAAGGAAGGTGGTGACGTGCTCCCAGACCTCGTACGGTAGGCTTTGCATGATCAGGCTAGAAGGTGGGGACGGCACAGACAACAGTCTACCAATACGTAGAGTAGAAAAGGAAGATTGAACAATGGAGGAGCTTTTAGCGAGGCTCGGCGTGTTCACGAGTGTGCGGATCAATCGGACGCGTGTTCTAGACCTCCACGATTTGTGCTTCATTCTTGCACAAGTCCAAAAACGCTTGAAAAACTTAATCCAGTCGCTTGAGCCTCAGGAACCGGGTCCTAAGCAAGTCCTAAGTAGTACATATATTAACATAATCTATGTCGTATATCAGTATCGCCCTGTCAGCGGCATCATGATCCCGTTTCGTAGATAGCGTTCCCTGTCAACTCCGCAAATCGTCTTGACGTTGGGGAGTGCCTCCAGTAGCACGGTTAAGCATTCATTTACATCCAAGATATCTGAAGGATAGTACCGAGCTGCTGACAAGTCCAATATTTCCAGTCGCCACTGCGGGAAAAAAAGCTGGCGCATCTCCTCGGCGAACTGGATCAATAGTTAAGTTGTGAATATTCCCAATATGTTTTCGGATAGCAGATCGACCTACCTGCGGAACTTCTATTTTGCGCTGTGAGTCGTAAATCTTCCCTGTGGGGATGATAGTAAGGCATTTCATGCTCAGTGTTTCGAGGTTCGGCAGATTCGCAGCTAGAACTGTAATTAGCTCGGGACTGAATTCTGCTACAGAAATGTGCAAGATCTTCAAGCGCGCGCTGGATAAGAATCCTTCCACGAGCCATTTCACGCTTTCAAAACGCAAATAACACGGAGAAGCTTTGAGAGATGTTAGGCTGGATGTGAACTGATGGATGTAGCCGATGACGATATTTCGAACAGGGCCACCATTGCTCGTGTCGGAAAAAGTATGGTAGAGGGAAAGGTGTTCGAGTTTTGGAAGAGCGACCTGGAAGCATTCATCGCCAAGCATACTATAATCGGGGGATGGATTATAAAGTGGTGCTCGGATAGTTATGCTGAGAGATTTTAGATGCATGCGATGTTTCCTAAAAAAACGTTGCATTCCATAAAGATCACCGTCTCCGCTTTGGATATGAGGCAGCACCAGTTTAAAATGTGTAAGGTGGGGAAGAAATGTTTCACTAAGGAGGGGAGAGAGATTCGTTTGCTCCATAGAGTCCAGTGTTAAAGAGCGCAATGAGTGGTGATGTGCTTGTAGGAATGGAAGAAGGGTTGCCAGTATGACATCGTCTGTTGTTTTGAGATCGCCTCGTGAAATCTGCAAAGACAAAGTTTCAAGGTTGTCTATCGTTTCTTCAGGGAGAACAGCGACGAGATTTTCTATGGGCACTTTTAGATCCAATGACTGCAGGCTCGAACAAAAAGTAGACCATCCAAGGCCAAACAACTTTGCGAAGGGCTGCAAGCATTGTTGAAAATACCAATGGTCCACCCCACTTATGTAAATCTGCAGACACCGCAAGTGGGACAGCTGCATCATTATGCTGGGGAGAGATGTGGACATCACTGAAGCATCCATAGTAGATGTTTGAGACCGGCGAAGGTCCACGGCAAGAGGCATTTCCATTCTGGCAGACGCAGTTTTATAAACTCTTCTTGTCTTGGGAACCGGGTCGGCTTGTTCCGATGTCAATTCACCCTCTGAGATTTCTTTCAGTCGTTTAGATATATCCCCGGGCTGAAATTTCAGAGTACGGACGCGAGCCGCCACTTCGGCGTCGCTAGAGCAAATCATTATATTGAACCATGTCAGCTTTCTTGGCGGCAATTGAAAAAGTCGCGCACACTAATCGTCCCAAACTTCTTTGAGTTTCAAATTGTGAAAGCGATCCGATGGTGCTTGTACGGTATCTTGCATTCATCGCAATATCGAATAGTGCGCGATTGACGCACAAGAGATTTTTTACTTCATCGATAGGGAGAAATGTCGATATTCTCTCCCAAATATCATATGGAATGTCTTGCATAGTTCACGAATGGATGTGGCAACAATATAAATGACGAGATATGAGGCAAGATTCTGCGAAAGCCAAGGTTTTGGAGGTTGTTGCAACTTGCAATGCATTTCCGAGATGACTTGTAAGGACGGGCAGTGCACGTGTTTGCTCCGGGCCCGGGACTGACTTTACCGATATGGTTCCAACTTAAGCAGCTTCAATTGACCAGTGTCGCACTGTCACACTCCGAATCGCATTCCTCCCCAATTCTCGGTATTCGAGAGCTTGTATCACTGCTATGTCTGCTCCAGATTACACACAACAAGGTTTTCAAGACATCATCGTCACTCTTGACGGGGCAGTCCTTACAATATTCATCAATCGCGCGAAGTAGTAAGTACTGAGACGTTTAATTGAGGTGCCGCGCGAGCTTACTATGTTGTGGTCTCCACTCACTCGCAGTAGAAACACCTTCACGACAGCGCTATGGAATGAGCTCCTCAAGGTTTTCGATCTCAGTGACAAAGACGACCGGGTGCATGTCGTCATTCTGACCGCGGAGTCTACAGCACCCGCGTATTGCTCGGGGGTTGGTCAATCTCTGTCGTCTAGTCGTCAATTTAACATGCTTTACAATGATACAGGCAGATATTGGAAATGGATGGAGCTCTCTTTGGGATCCCGAAGCAGAGAAGGAAGGTGAACATGGTCAGTTTATCCCTGTTAGTGAAATGCCTGCTGTGTAAGCGCTGCTAACTTGTACCCGTTCCCGAAGCACATCGCGACTCTGGAGGCGTACTGGCTATGACTATCTACAAGTCCCGTAAAATCACCATAGCCGCAGTGAACGGTCACGCAGTAAGCTCTATTTATTATGACAATGCCCATGATTCTAAGTCAATGTTTTACCTGTGAGGCTGGTGTTGGGATGACCGCTCTCCAGCTGCCATTCGACTTTCGATTTGCGTGGGCCGGCGCAAAACTGACCTTCCCCTTCGTGCGCCGTGGTATTGTACCGGAAGGTACCTCGCGTCGATTCCAATGTGATTCAAAGAATTCTAATATGCTTTTTGACTAGCCACGTCGTCATATCTTCTCCCTAAACTCCTCGGCACATCTCGCGCTAATTCACTCCTGCTCACGGGGGCCACTGTGTCCCCCGAGTCTCCGTACATCAAAGACCTATACCACCAAATTCTCCCCGCACGTGAGGACGTGTATCCCGCAGCCAAGGCGCTCGCAGACGAGCTAGCGGCCAACACGTCACAGCTCTCTATCGCATATGCGAAGGGGCTCATTCAGCACCCCGGAAATTCAGTTGAAGAGAATCACATACTCGACTCTCGTGCTATGAAATTGCTCGGCAGCTCACCCGATGGGGAAGAGGGTGTACTGTCATTCAAACAGAGAAGGCTCCCCAAATTCACGGGAAAGTTGACAAAAGACATGTCCGTCTGGTATCCTTGGGTGAGACTCGGACATTACGATCTATGATGTCAGAATGCTTACGCTCGATAAAGTGGCCTCGAATCGACGTTCGTCATCATAAAACAAAGCTCTAAACGAATGGAACACATCCTTCATAGGCGTATGAAGGCTGTCATACACCGACGGGAATATTTCTTGGCCAGCGCTCCTACGCTTATCGTCTCATTGGTTATGGGTATCCTTTTCTGCCCATGGCGGTCCGCGAATTTCTAGATTCGCTTCTGTATGATACGCAAAAGTGTATAGGTAAATCAAATCATGGTGATTCACAATCGTCCAAAGTCGGTGTCTACAAGACTCCCCATTCAGATACTAAGCTACTCCAAACTAACAGGTAGAATGGTGGGAGCGGGTCCAACAACTGTCGCAATATTTGTTGGGAACAGAGCCGTGGCGCACTTGATAATAACCAGAATCAGATTTTTTCAAGCCACTAGTTGAGAAATAGACATACGGCCTGCTTTATGTTCTTCGTCGAAAAACCGGCAGGGAATTTAATCGGTCCAGTAAAAGATGGCGGAACAGGTATCACTTCAGAGCAGTCGATAAGATTTGTCGTCGGCTGCCCGAGTACTTGAAGCTTTGCCATGGCAGCCTTGAATTGAGTCATCATGCTCTGCTGATTGTCTGCCGCAGTATTTAGTATGCTTAACAATCAAGTATTGCTGTGTGAGATATTGCACTTACTTACAAACCCTTGCCACGCGCAAGCTGTTCGTGAGTCCCGGGCGATGGTGGAATCACTCTGTAGACGGATTTCGCCATGGATTGCTGATTCCACCTCGCCAGCATGTGAACTATTACCGGGAAGGAGTGTACCCCGAAGAAGAACTTCGAGAAACAGCTGTGTATCACTGAAGAGAACGCGACGTTAGCTAGAGCATATTATATAGCACATAGTTCTTACAAGGTCTCAGGGGTGGAGTCAAACGGTGCTCCTGGAATAGTGGGGTCGATCAAAGATGCTGCGCCAATCGTGTGTGCCGCGAGCAAAGCAACAACTTCCTGTGGGGCGAAACCAGCATCACTAAATCGGGCTAGGACGGCACTAACAGAGTCAGTGGGCTCTGGGATAGTGCCTTCTGCGGCAGGATTAATTGGAGGTGGGCGCCCAAGCATATACTCAAGCCGCGGAGCGCCTGCACAATTAGAAATCCCAACGGCGGCAGCTAGATGGATGCTAATATTGAAGAGATTTGATTAGAATTGCTAAAATAATAACACATGTCCAATTGAAACTCACAAATCGCCAGCCGACAAGTCCAGAGCCTCGAATATAGGTATCTGCGCTGAAACAATTTCAAAAACCCTGTTCCGCGTTAAAACGGTAATCTTTAGACCTCTCATGCAAAAAGGAATAAGATACTGACTCCTCATTTGCTGAATATCCCAATTCTACACACCCAAACTCCAGTATGGAGCCGTCTGCTCCTCCCCCCATTCCAGGTTGCATTTTAGAAAAACCAATGACATCGTGAAATGCGAGATTCAGTGAAGCATGCGCCTCTTCGCCGCACTCACCCCCGTTGAAGAGATTCTGTTGGATTAAATCGATAGCCGGGAAAAGCTCTAGGATTCAAATCGATCTCGTGTTAGATGTGGTTATCCGCACTTTTACATTCGGATATACTGACCGCAACAAGCTGCGTTAGTAACAGTTTGGCCTGTTGGGCATGTCGTCCTCTTGAAAATAGAAGCACCAACGTGCTGCGCCATGAAAGCAAGAAAAGCAATACTGGCTATTTGGCGTAGAGCCATGTTGGTTGACTGAACGTCGGCTGAAAGATGTTCGAGAAGGTAAACAAATATATTTTGGTTGATATACACCGAATGCGTGCAAATTGGTCCTGGGTACTCCAAATATGCGAACACGAGTCATTATGCTAAAGGATTAACTTGACACAATTAGTGCCACTCCTTTCAAACTGCTCCGTGAAAAATTACATCAGAAGGAAACCTGACAGACAGCCGACGTTGAACATAATGGACTGATGGAAAGATGCTAAAACTGACTTGTAACCGACCTCATATAATTACGAGAAGGAGCCTTATCTCTCACGAAGTTGCTTCATGAATTGTTTGAAATTATTACTATCAGCATAGCTGCGGGGTCGAGTAGAGAATCAAAGGAGAGTTTTCCCATATTGAGCCTTTTCCTGGTCTCATCAATCAAATCTATGTACCAAGGCACAGAGGGTCTGTCAAAGAAGGTCTCAGGCTAGGAGAGACGACGGGCCGTGGAATATAGACAATTTATTCACATACCCGCCCTATCATTTATGGTACTCGATTCCTTCGAGATAGCATGTGTAAACCTAGTTGATTACGCCCAGAATCGAGTGTGGGCATCTCTGAGGATCATTCTGTTCACATTTCAAACAAGATTCTGTCTCATTGACATCATTGACCATATATGTTGATCGTTTCTAGTATGAGACGTGAACGGGAAAATCTCCGACAGTGTTTACGTTTCCCAATTTTAGATCATCGTTTTCAAGCTGTTGTTGAGATGTCGATATCAAGTCGAGATGCTAGCCAATAGTCCTCAGCTATGTGCGTATGTACTGGACATACATGAGCACACAATTCCAAAAGGATTTACTTAGATATTTGTCTTAAGCTGGTCCTAGCTCACAAAGTGTCGATACGGGCTGCATGTTTTGCAGGTAACTCTTTCTAAGTTTCTGGTCATGGGAAACAGTCCCGGGATTTTTGAATCTGTCGAATTTTTGTGATCGAAAGATTGAATTTCGAAGTCGGACGGCGAATCAATTAATCAGTGCTCAAACCATCTCATGTGCCACACAGATGTCGACAATACGTTAACACTGGGTAGCTATTATTCTTGGAGAAACAGAGAACCACGGAGATTGCTCTGCCATTTATGATCCGACATTGAATGCAATGTTATTGATAGTGAAACCCCGGTGCAGGCAGAAGAACGATGTCTCCTGATAAATTATAGTATTTTATCAATACTATTCATATTTCATCCCGAGAGCTGACCCGAACTGACTGAAACTTTGGCAAGGTCCTACTAACAAAATAATGTGAACTTGTGTCGCCCTCAGAAGACGCCGGTAGATGAGGTTAAAAATAGATAATTCTATTAATAGTAATACACACTTCACGTTTCGAAATTACCTCGTCCCGGTCCAGTTATGCGAATTGAAGCACAAGGGACCCTGAACAGAGGCAGAGACCTCTCTGACATGAGAACGCGCAATTCAGCTCATGTACGCATTGCTCTATGCTTCTGCATGAGAGGTTCCAGCTTTGACGGCATGTTACTACTGATGGAAATGTCAAGATAGCTAGCCTCACTGACCTAGGACTATATAACGTTACAGTTGTTGGATTTGCTCTAAATCAAACTCAAGAATCTGTATCTTAGGTACGCATTCAACTCGTCTAACACTGATACTACATAGGCCTAATAAATGTATCATTAGCGCAGCTTTTCTGAGTGGCGTAAATATGAGATTATCATGGAATTTTTTCTCGATCACACTTTTTTGCGCCCTGTTGTAAGTTCCTCGAATATCTCATGGACCAATGTCTTGAATCGGTACTGATCTACGCATTTGATGTAGACCGCAAGTGCTTGGCAGGATTAGGCAGCAGGCCGTCGGAAGAGCCGCATCTGTTTGCACCGTCCCTGCCACCGGCACTACTACAATACCCACCGCCGTCCCGACAACCACTCCCAAACCTACAACCACTCCTGTTAGCAGCACCAGCTCTTTGCCTGCGTCCCCGTCTCCCACTTCGACATGTAACCCTGTTCCGCCTCTAAAATCATATGATTACATTGTTGTAGGATCGGGACCAGGCGGCGGTCCACTTGCGGCGCGTCTGGCAATAGCTGGGTTCTCTGTGCTCCTTCTTGAGGCTGGAGGAGACCATGGAGAGGAGTTCAATGTCCAGATACCACTTTGGCAAACCCAGTCATCGGAATACGACCTTCAGTCATGGCAATTCTTCGTACACCATTACGCCAATCAAACCTTGGAAATGGAAGATCCAAATTTTACTTGGAGACTCACGCCCCCTCCGAAACCAACCTATTTTGTCGGGCCCTCTCCTCCAGAAAATAGTACACCTCTCGGAATATATTATCCAAGAGCCGCCGCCCTTGGCGGATGCGCAGAACACAATGCGCTGGTTGCTACGTACCCGCACAACAGCGACTGGGACAACATTGCCAACATCACAGGTGATTCTACCTGGAACTCATCAAATATGCGGCAGTACTGGGAACGCTTCGAAAACAATCAGTATATTCCTCAGGGAAGTCCGGGGTCGTCTGGGCACGGGTATAATGGATGGCTCAACATTTCTGTAACCGATTTGCGCGTTGTTGAAACCGATTTAAAGTGGATTAGTCTGGCGCAAGGGGCTGCGATTGGTATTGGCGATCCTGCTGTGAATGGAACTGCTCTCCCGCCGCTTATAACCGACTTGAATAGTGCCTCTCCGACACGCGACACAATGTCAGGGATTTTTCAAGTTCCTCTTTCGGTTTCGAATGACACTCGAGCGCGCACAAGCCCAAGGACCTTCCTTCTCAACACCGCGAGCGCCACGTTTCCGAATGGCACGAAGCAGTTCCATCTTGACATTCAGCTTAATTCTCTTGTCACCAGCGTCACCTTCGACGGAGTCGCGAACGCGACTCACACTCCTCGTGCCACAGGGGTCAAATACATTACTGGCTGCAATCTCTACAGCGCTGATCCTCTGTCTGACCCTACCCTCCCCCTTCCGAGTGCAACGTCCATTTCTGTCAACAAAGAAGTCATTCTCTCCGGCGGTACTTACAACACGCCCCAGATTCTGAAGATGTCCGGGATCGGTTCGAGCGCGGAGCTCAGCCAGTTCAATATTCCTGTCGTCCTTGACTCGCCAGGCGTCGGCACCAACATGCAGGACAGATACGAGGTTACAGTCGTTGGAGAAGCACCTACCCAATTCTCTGTCCTAGCGGCCTGCAACTTCCTACAGAGCCCCACGACCGATGAAGCTATAACTCCTGGCAACGCGGACATGACTGATAAATGTCTCACCCAATGGATGGACAATACCACTGACCGCGGAGTCTATGGCACAAACGCCGTCGCATTCGGGATGGTATTCAATAGCACAGTGGCAGGATCTACGGAGGCCGACATGTTTGTAGCGGGGGTGCCCGCCGATTTCACTGGCTATTTTCCGTTATATTCGCATGGAAGCACCGACCTGAGGCACTGGTCGTGGCTCGTCTTGAAGGCTCACACCCGCAACACAGCCGGTACAGTGACCTTGCGGTCGACCGATCCGCGCGATACCCCTGTCATAAATTTCAACAGCTTTAGTGATGGCGGAGACGAGGACACCCAGGCCGTCATCGAGGGCATCCAGCTTGCGCGGGAGATGTTCGCCAAGACGCCGAACCTGGACGGAACATTTACCGAAACGTTTCCTGGGACATCGGCTAATTTGACGGAATATGTTAGAACTACCGCCTGGGGCCACCACGCCAGCTGCTCTGTACCGATCGGGGCAGCGAATAATCAGAGCGCGCCCTTAGATTCGCAGTTCCGGGTCAAAGGCATCAATGGACTGCGCGTTGTGGATGCAAGCGTTTTTCCCAATATTCCCGGTTTCTATATTGTTGGCGCAGTGTACATGATTTCGGAGAAGGCAGCTGATATCATTATTAATCCATCGCTGGGGTAATCGCCACTTATGATACATATTAGCAGATTGTTTTATATGAACTAAATTGCACTGACATGAATTTTTCCAGTGGACGTAGTGATGTGAGGTCCGTTCCATGTAATTTGCGACAGATGAGATGCGTACCCCGCTCGTGTTTCATGCTTGGAGCGCGGTGGACGGGGTGGATGACGACACCAACGCGGCTCGCGCACTGTAAATCACGCATTTCTCGTCCAGCGGGCGGTAGGTCGTTCAATCCACGGCCAGGGCACAGAGGAGCGGAAGGCGAGCCTCATAGCTCACCTTCGAGTGAGTATGGCGAGGGCCGCAGCAGCGGCGCATCATTCAGAGCGGCGGTTTCGCGTCCGATTCGCTTGCATGCAGGTGACGCGCGGTAGCGCTCTTGTTGAACCAAGCAGGGATTGCACTTCGACAAATGGTGGTAAAGTCGGGCTGGAGATGGAGATGTCGCTTGGAGGAGCGCTAGGTAGATTAACGGCGCCCGGCTGGCTCACTTTTAACCTGTTTTCGTTCGTGTATCGCACGGCGTCGGGCGATGTTCGCATTGTGTATCACTAGGACAGCTTCCTGAATTCCCGATCTCCGAGAGTAGATTTCAGCAGGTGCTTTGAGAGATGGGGTCAGTGGGGCGGGGAAGAGGTCGGACTGCAGGCGTGCTAAGTTCTAACCTTAGCTTCCTCGTCCCCCGACGCCGCTTTCCCTGTGCCCACCACTGCTTTCATTGAATATTGTTGTCGCTGCGATAGTGTGATACTCTGTAGACACTTTCCGGTGTCCTCTCCGTATTTGTCGTATGCGTCATGCATCATGCGCGAGGTTGCTGAAAGGAAAGTGGACCGACGACGAATGGATCAGGTGTGTGAGAATTTTGCGAATGTTGATGTCATCTGATGATCTGCATCAGCCCAACCACTCTATGTCTAGTATCTACCACTGCCAGCGCGCTTTCACCTAGTTCACAGTGGAACGTACACCAACGTCGAACGCGCTCATTGTCATCTTTGTTTGTGGACTCGATGTCGATGCCGCGCTTGTGTCACACCCATAAACCGGCTGCTCTGCAACCCCTCTTGCAGCACCCCTCGCAAAATCCTTCGACTATTGCTGCTATACTTCTAAGGCCAATTATGTAGATAGACAGACCTTGTACTTTATATCTTTCTTTCGAATTCAGGCGCCGTATTTTACTCTCAAACCGAGGGTCCGAATCTTTCTCACCCTATGACGCAAACGCCACTCAAATGCAGACTGGTCTGGCCTCAGTGCACGAGCTCGGTGCATACTGACGCGCTGGTGGCGCATGCGACTTGAACCGCATAAACATGCGCCAGCTCTATTCTAGGAATTCAGATTACTACGTATAACGCAAGCTATCTTTTGAGGCTTCCTCGGTGCGCCGTATCATGAACACTAAATCTATTCGCCTATTCCATCTTTATTGTCTGGATCTCGTGGCTACCCGGGTATCAGTAATCATAGCGAGTCTGCGGTAATTTTTTTTTACAAATCCTCATCCTTTCATTATCAATACCCTTCTCATCAACGGGAATTTCGACTCGACTTCCTTCATGGGCAAGGTATTCTCCGGTGCGAGACAGCTCGCGAATGATCCCTCGACAAAGGTTGACAGGCGGACCGCGATCATACCGCTGTATTCGAGTCTCCCTATGCAGTGAACATTCTCTCTATAAAAATTAGTGTCCTACATCTCTGATGGTGGGTCCATGGCTTCTGAGAAGGGGCCACCGGGTGTTGTAGATCCAGACTGTATCAAATCTGCGTCAACGCCGGGATGCGCGGCCAGTACTGCGAACTAAGTATTGCTTCTATGGGAGACATGCAGAGTGGCCAACCACATTAAGGGTAGCAGATGTAGTCTTTGTCACCTTCTCAATACGAGATCGATATTGTATCCTGAATGGCAAGTGCTTCGCTCAGGCTGCCGTTATGTTCGGGGAAGTGACATGTCAGCAGGCCAATGCCACCGACGAGCATTACAAATGAGAGCCTCATTTCGGGCAAATCCCTCCCACATATCGAGGAACGAAGCATCTGATATCCTAATCAACCATTTTACAATATCCATGCCAGTGGAAATCAGTTTAATAACATGAAGTGACTCGTTATTTAGACAGAAATACATACAAGGACATTCATATTCCCAACAGTATAAAACAGCCGTGCGATGCTTAGACTGTTTGGCTAAAATATATTCGAAGAGCCTGTATCAACACCGCATCGAGTCAAACTCAAGGTTTGAACGTAAAAGTCAGCCGGCCTGGACAATTTTATGACATAGACCAATATCTTGAGGGAAGAGTTGAAGCTTCGAAATGGCATCTAATTGTTCACTGCGGGCAGTGTGAACATCACTCATTCTGTACACATCACAAATTGTTTTAAACCTTGTCATCGAGATGTCCTCCGACTATCCTTGAACTATGGCGTGGCTGAACCTCCTAGTCACCTCACCAAAGAGATAGAAGATGGAATTAGAACGATGTGTCGCAAATCATTGACTAGTCATGAGAAGAGCTCCGGAACACGAGTTGTCGAAGTTGATGATCTTGAACTAGATAGTACTTGACACAAGATTAGAGACCTACCGGATGCTGCAAGTCAGCTCAGTCTGACTTTGATTGTTTTATCCGTCGATCTGTATCTAAAGGGACTATCAACGTATCGCTGTTAGTATTTTTTGCTCGAATCAAATGTCATCACAAAAATATCGGCTCGGACTCGGGTAGCAGCTTTGCATATAGCAATGAGATTTGGGAAGAAGCATATATTTATGAGCATATCTGGACCTGCATCTTACGAACGAGCGGAATACCACTTACGTACCTATCCCACACGCTCAAGCTAAATAAAATCTACGAGGCAGTACACGCTTCCTTCCACGCTAAGTGCGCAATACTACTCAAGCGCGCACCGAAATGTGATGGCACTAAATATAGAGTATTTTGTCCAAAGACAGTGCATACAATCAGAGATAATTACAAGGATATCAATAGCCTGTAGAGTAGAAGTAGAAAGGTAGATTCTGGCATGCTTCGCAATCGTGCCCCGAAGTCTTGTCAGATGTGACATTGACGTCCCCGGCGTATCCGCAATATGGATGATGTACTATTACTATCAAACAAATTCAGGAGCTTCAAAATGCGGTACATTGTGCCGACGCTCCACTGCGTCGCGTCTGTTCTCGTGTTTCTTTCCTTCAAGCAAAATCAAATACCAAATTGGGACAATATTCTAAAAGTAGTCATTGAGGATGCGTGAGAACAAGCCGGCACTTCTCGGCACACGAGGCCAACAGGGCGCAGCAACTTGAACCTGCTTTCGACCACCATCTATTTATCCTGAGTAAGACACGTATTCTTCAAGTCTTCTTGTATAGATAGATTTGCCTCTGAGAAAATCCCTGCCGTGTTACAAGACAGTCTTATCAAGTTATCCCTTTCATGCCCCTGGCTTCGCTGGAAACCTATCCTATCACAGAGGATTCAAAGAGCATGACTGTATGCGGCGTCGCGCGACTGCAACCTCTGTTCTCCACTATTTTTAGAAGAATATACCAACGCGGCTACATCTGGATAAGTCCCGCACCTGCTGCCGCATCAACTATCTAAAAGCGAGATCGAGCCGCTATTGCTGCGTTGCTTCCCGCAAACTCTGGCTTCATAACTCTTCTTTTAGATGCTATCTGTAGCCGCTAACAAGGTGTATGCCTGTGTTTACTTTAATATGAATATCAGGAAACAGCATGCGAACGATATATAGATGGAAAGCTCAGCCGAAAAATGAGTAGAAGAGCATACAACTTAGGCTGTCTCAAATCTCCTGCTTTCGGGTACCAGCTCATTTTCTCTGAATCAGCTCGGTCTTCTATTGTTCTCTATATGTTCTTGAAGGACAAATTTCTTGATTTCGACGCATATATGCGTCTCGCAAATTGAATATTCTTCCCCCCTACTACTCTGCTACTTAGACTAGTCTTAGAGACACTCGAACGAACAGGAATTGGGCCTACCAATTTTACTTCTTATTAGTAGGAATATTTCTCTAGCCTCGTTTTGGCCTCGTTTCTGATTTTTATGTAAAAAATTTGCCCGACAAGCTGTGCAACATGTATGTCCAGTGCTGTTTTCGGCGCAGTCCCAAAAGCCACCCTAAAGTTCTCACGGTGCAATGAGGTCGCGCTAGCGAATTGCGGTTCCGACTTTTCACTGCCTCACTTTTTCCTTCATCCTCACCATCCGCCACGCGCTCTTGCCTCATACCAGGTAGATAATCTTTGTTTCATCGCCGTACCACAATGGCTAGCTCAACTTCCTTGCACATCCAGCAGAGCATGTCCCTCGCTGGGTCTCACGACGAGGACGAAGATTCCCTCTTCGGCTCGCCCCCTCCATCTCCAGGTAGGCCATCGTCCCCAGCGTTGGCTCTTCCCAGCGCGGGGTACAGCGGGAGTAGCACGCCTACTACCCTTACACAAAACGTGGGGACCATTGCACTTCCTGGGTCCCATCCTTATTCTGAACTTCCCATCAATCCATTAGCCTTGTCGTTGAACCATGGCATAGTTCAACGGCCTCCGGCCCCGCCACCAATGGCAGTGCATTCCACACGGCCCAGTCTATCTGGGTCTTTACATTCTCGGGATTCCTCTGCGGCTTCGTCTAAATCGAAAAAACGCCCGCGGAAAGTGTCACGCCCTGAACCTCCCAAATCACCCAAACAGCCAGAATTTGCATTACCAGACCCGTCTGCACCTCCGCCAGTTCATTTTCTTCGTAATCAACAGAACCTGCTGGGTAAGGCAGGCATGATCGCGGGCGTGAAACCCGCTGCATTGGGTCACGCCCGTGGATCTACGCCGTCAAATCCGATACTTGTCGATGATGAAGATGACACCCCCACCCTTGGCCGGCGCGCCCAGTCACGCGAGGCATCACAACCATACATCGACCCTGCACTCCTCACTGCACCCACCAATCAGGAAATCGTATCGGTGCTCATCGGTCAGAAGGATATCTTCCCGATCCTGGAGGGCGTGCTGAAACTTGTCATGGGCAGTACGCCTGCCGGAAAATCCAACATCCGCCAATCGAACCAACCCGCGGCTCACCCTCCTCCTACTGGTTTTGAGCGCACCTCAAATGCCTTCGCAAAAACACCCACACCACCCCCTACAGGCTTCGAGCGCACCTCTTCGAATCCACATCCTGTGAAAAAGCGAAAGCTGAATCGCGTCCCTGCTGGCGCCAGCGATTGGGATGTTCCCTACCCTTTTCAACAAGGCGAGGGGCCCGAAGCATACCACCAAAACTGGGAACGCGAGCGCGGCAAACAGCTTATCTCGCAACTGATCAAGTTGATCAAGAATGCTGCGCGCAAAGCCGCCACCAAGAAGTACCTCCAGGAACAAGCGGCAAAAGCCTCATCTGTAGAGAAGGTTGAAGAAGTCAAGATCAACGGATACTATCGGCCGGAGACGACGTACGGCCTCGAGGTGCCTCAGGATGCAAGTAATGCGCCCCCCGTGGTGGAACCCTTGCCGAATCCACCGCCTGCGACGGACGAACCGATGACGACAGCCGCCTTTGACCAACTCATGGCGTCGCTGAGTTGCCTCCCAGATCAGACGAGTAGCAGCGTGTCGCCCCCTGCGTCTGCGCCGGATTCAGATATGGTGGGTGCAGACCAATTCGACACATGGATGAGCTTTCTCGATACGTTCACCGTCAACTTCGATGAGACGAGCGCACAGGACGTGACTCCGGCTGGCACGCCTACATCCGACTTAGCCGTTACGAATATGCTGGATACTGGCATGGGCGACGTGGGTCCCAGCTTGGAAGCCATGGGGGTGTTTACGAACGAGGAGAGCTCTTCCAGCGCCTTTGACGCAATGTTGACATCTATCTTCAAACACCAATTGCCATGCGGTGCAAAAACAGAGTTTTCGGACAACGTGATCGACCCAGCTCTTCTGGCGCTCAGCGGCACATCATCGACTGCGACCACGGCGCATGCTGCCTCGGTCCCCGATGCTATACATTACCAACAAAACATTCCAGAACTTGGGCACCTACATATTCCCATGACGGCCGCGACGCCGACTGCATCGGGGAGCTCAGCCAGCGGCAGCACGACGCCGGGAACGCCGGTTTCGGCGCCTTGGGAGCTCTCAATGCCTACCGTATACTTGGACGCCCCAGTGCAAGGACAGACGCAAGGTACGTGGCGCGCTACTCTGGGGTTTCGAGCTCCCGGCTGATGTCACCGGGGATTGTAGTTTGGTACGGCGGTGGGGGTCTAACGGACGGGTTGATGGGTTTAAGTATGGTTTCGGAGGCGTCGGGGAAGGGGAAGGAGAAAGCGAAGAGTCGGGTGCTCGGGCCGGCGAACACGACGATCGAGCCGGCGGTAACACCCACACCGCTGGCGGAGGTGCCGTTGTTCCAGCAGCAGCAGCGACTCTCCGACGCGCTGCTGAGCGTAACGCCTGTCGTCGCGTCGTTGGTACCGCCGACGCTTGCGCGGCAGCTGCGGCGCGAGGACATCGTGCGGCGCGCACGTGAGCAGCGGGCTGCTATTCAAGCAGAGCTCGACGTGGTGAAGATGCGGCTGTGGGGGACAACGATTGAGCAGGCGGGGATGGTCGTGCTGGCGCGGAAGGTGGGCGCGAGCGGTGGGGATGTATCGTAGCCTTGTTGCATCCTGGTTTCGAGTTTCGTATTATCGTCGGGAAGTAAGTAGGTCGCTCAAGCAGTAGCTCGATAATAGTACGTACTTTTTTTTACTCCTATGAATCAATTCTCAGCATCTTGTTTAGATGACCTCCTAAGGAGAGTGGGATGCTCATGAGATTTGGATTCGGGTCATGAGATTCATTCGGCATAGTTCAACAGCGCTGCTGTCTCAGTTTGCAATCTGTGTCCGCGTGCTCCCTTCAAAACTTGTTTGTCCATCCATCCACAACTCATCGGAACCTGTTGCCGATGTTTACGAGGCCTGCTTCGGTTTCCCCTGCACAAATGCTGAACCTCGTTGCATGGCGCGGTTGGAGTCCCTATGATGTTATTATTGTTATTGATTTCTCCTTCTACCTAACAGTACATGAAGTACAAAGACTCTAGCTGGTAACTAGGGCGGTAGGGCGCTCAAGGGTTGTCCCCACGGTGTTTCAGCAACACGCAAGTCATCGCCAGCCATCGCGTGCGGTTCTCCGAGTCCAAGCTGTTCCTCCACGATTTACTTGCTGCGTGATGATTATTTAAATCGTGTACTCTTTCCGTGGAGGTATCATTGGGTGCTCTACTCTAGCGTGTAGAATTTGATTTGATGCCGGTTCCATCATCTGTCAATGGCGTAACGTTTGATGCGGTATGACGATGAACGAGGATTTGCGCAACCGGATTAAACGCAACCACTCAGTGCATGGAGACGTTTGTTTGACCGAGACCGCGAAGCACTCTCCGTCAATGGCTGGTCGAAGCAACTAACAATTAACTCTGCTGTGCATACGTCGCTATGTACTGTGGATCTCACCAACTTTTGGAATTGTGTCGGCGGCAGGTAGTAATATACACATACATCTCCACTCATGAAGGTGGGCAGTCCTATTGACACGATACACTGCCGAGATGTATAAATATTCTGTGGCGCACATAATGATTATACGCAGTCGGGATGAGTGCGAGCTCTCCTCGGGCGACAGCGCACCGGCCAGAAGCAAGATCTAGCCGTTGACTGCGTCCTCCGAGCTCGCTCTTGATTTGCATTGGTT
Source organism: Hypholoma fasciculare (assembly GCA_016801325.1). Classification (NCBI taxonomy): domain Eukaryota; kingdom Fungi; phylum Basidiomycota; class Agaricomycetes; order Agaricales; family Strophariaceae; genus Hypholoma; species Hypholoma fasciculare. The sequence continues at coordinate 43,395 of JAEKIV010000047.1, forward strand.
AAATATTTTCTCGTAGGACTTAATTGCGGCTGATATAAACGTGGTGCGCATGCTCGCACACAACACACTGATGACTGGGAGGCTGGCATTCAATAATTGCCGTGCAACGAGTATGAGAACGACGCTGCCCATCTTTTAAATTTGAGAGAGGGAACCCCGGGGACACAGACGGGATGTAGAATGAAATGGAAAAAGTGTTGCTGCGGTAAAGGGAACATTCAGTGCCATAGAACAGTAATAGTCTTACTTCTAAATCTAACGTTGTTAAGCAGCCATGAATTAAATATCCGATAAAAATACGCTAGTTCTTGCATGCAATCTCGATCCTTGCCCAACAAAGTGTCCCACCAGAAATTTTTTCAAATGTTCAGAAATATCACAACAAAATTGGTTTATCAGGTTTCGCCCTCCGGTCCTTTGCAACAGCGGTTCTACCATAGTTCGATGCACCCGTCGCATCCTGATTTTGATACCTGCAAAGAACATACCATACTATTAGCACAATGCGATCAAAGCAGCCCATGTGGAACGCACGTCATTCCGTAGAGGGTATACTGCCTCAGATTCTCAACAGTTAGCTGAGATCTTCGCGAATCATATGTATCGACTACTATGGGCACGCCATAGTTGCTTGTCGCGGCGGCGGCAAAGTACTCTGAACGAAGAGGATTGCGTCTTGTCCGTGGAGCCCGTGGCGTTGAAGGAGGATCGTATGAGTTCATAGAGCGGGGCTCGGAGGTGGCAGATAGCGGAGGAAAGTACCTGGGTGGCCGCGGGCGCTCCTTGTGGACAGATAGTCGGCGCGCGCCGGCTGGTGGTGGTGGGAGGGGGACCACTGTCATATGTGTATGGCGTTCGATAAATTGCGCTGATGCCGTTTTTGTGTATTTCCGCCGCGCGCGCAAGCGCAGTATGAGGATGGCGAATACGAATATGATGACTAGAGCTAGCCCTCCTATTACAGCGCCGACAATTACGCCTGTGTCCGAACTGGACTTTCCGCCTTTACCCGAGCCGTCTCCCTTTGGCATGCGCACTTCGATGTTGGCCACGAAAGAGGTTATCGTTACGGTCGATTATGTTATGACGTACTTTACGGAGAGCGGTGAAGGAAGGAAGAATAATTAAATGGCCGTGAAATCGAAGCGAAGGTTTAAAGGATTCACAGCAGCGAAACGTGGTTTATAGGCTAAACATTTGACAGCGTTGATTGTTCAGAAATGGTCCAGGTAGCTGCAGCATAAATAGCGAACGGCGACAATTGTTGGACACAGCTATGTATTTAGCAAGGGAAGGTATGCGTGATATTTTATCTGTTACCTGATGAAATTAGGCTGGGATATTTGCGGCACCCTAACTCATACTAGTCGTATGCACAAATGTATTGCGTACTTATAAGGCGCTTCATCCGATGTCGCTAAGGTTCGTGCCGAAGTATTGCGCACTCGAGCTTGAAGCTCGTCACAAGGGGTGCGTCGAATTTGTACGTTTCTCTGTATTTGATGTCATAGCTATCAATGTCGTGACGCTCACAGGTTCGGTGCATCTATGTATGCACACAAGAACCATCGCTTTGTGGGGATCACGGCCAATGAGGGCGATTATGTTGGCAACTTGGTAGTTGGAGTTGCTGCCATCAGGAAATATCACTACGAGTTGCTGTGTTCATCAGATGGCGGTCCGAAGAACTGTTAAGCACAGCAAAAAGGTAGGAAGGCGCTCACTGGGATGCTAACAATTATAAATGCTCTGCTTGATATTGATCCCAGAATGACGCCCACGAGATTTGTAATGATATTACACATCCCGTAAATCTGTCTGATATTGTTTGATTTTGCTTGAGACAGGCTTGAGAGAAAGATTATCGTTTTAAAATAATCGGAAAGATGTTCTTACTTAGTTGATGATGGGGATGTCGGGATTATTGATGGGGTTTGTAAGTTCAAGTTTCAGAAGTGTAGACCATTACTGTCGATTCTCATGAAATAGCAGCAGAGTTTGCATAAAAGCGAGCAGTTAGCGGCCAAGAGACAACTTCAATGCAGTCCAAATGCAGTCCAAAGTTTTTGATGGCGGATCCATCATAACTTTGATATGCTTGCCATGGAGGCCAGTGTCAAACAAATAGATCACGTGACCGAGTACGCGACGCGATAAACAAAAAGCTTTCAGGTTCAAGTTTTGAACCAATTCTGCAGTGAATGCTGTAAATTATTGCTAACATGGCACCGCCTGGCGGCCACAACGACAAGGATCGCGAACGTCAAAGACTCACCGATAAACTTACATCCGATTTGAACGAGGAGGACCCACTGGCAGACTACTTCCGTCTTATACAATGGACCATCAAAAACTACGGAGAAAACGATCCTGGTTCGGGACTTCAAGACTTGTTGAAGGATTCGACGACGCGTTTTAAAGAAGATGATCTATACAAGAATGACTTGCGATATCTGAAGATCTGGGCATTGCACGCGAGGCAGTTGGACAAGCCTAGCGCCATGGCAGTCTACGCTTATTTGGTGGAAAAGGGCATTGGGACGTCTTATTCAGCGATGTACGAAGACTACGCGAATCTTCTGGAGGAAAACGGCCGGTATGTTTGCAGTCTTGCAGCGGATTCGATTCTGATTTCGTAGGCGCCAGGAGGCGGATGCCATCTATAGAAAAGGAATCAAGAAAGGTGCTCGCCCGGTCTCGAGGCTGAAAACGAGATATGAAGAATTCCAGAGTAGAGGCCCACCATCCTCGGGAACCTCCCGACTAGCTGCGGCACCATCGTCGACTGCCGAATCTTCGCGTACCAGCTCTAGCGCAAAACCTTCTAAATCTGAAGCTCGGCCCCCACCAGCGCCCTCTCCCGGGGTTTTCAATTCCACAGCGGCAGAAAGATATGCTCTCATGCTTGCGCCGCCAGCTCCCGGAAAACGCCCAGAGAAACTACGATTCAACATGAATCTGTTATTTACAGATGAAGGCATGGAATACAGTATACAAGAGGCGCGGGCGCGATCCATGGGTCTGCTAGGCAAGAAGTGGGCGCCACTTCCTCCATCTGATCGCTTCGCATCTTCGTCGTCCTATTCTGCAGCGGTGGACTTCAATGACGACGGTCGACACTCATCTCGATTGAGAGCCGGAGGCCGTAAGAGCGTCATGGGTGGCGCGGAACCTACGGTAACAATCAACACAAAGGAAGCTCTCGCCGATGTATTCGGGATGTACAACTCGCCAGACAAAACGACTAAGCTAGTGATACCCGGTAGCAAACACGCCCCTCTCAAGAAGATCGAACCCGTTACTCCGGTCGTACCGCCACGGATAACCTTTTCAAGAGAAAATGAGAATGCACAGAACGTGAAGACTCCTACCGGTAAATGTCAAAACTCAACTCGCGCTTTATTTACCTAATATTATCTTAGCCTTTCGTCCATTTACAGATGAAAATGTTCAGCCGAGTACGACCCGCACGCCGGCAGCAAAGGTTAGCAGTCCTTATTTTGTTCATCGAATTACTCTTAATGGGTATCTGAAAGATTACGCCCTTTGTGGACCCTTCATTTGTGACCCCTCGTGCGGTTCTGACGGTGAAGGAAGCCGTAGTCCCACCAATCAAACCTCGTCAGGACGAAAATGCGTCTGAAAACATACCTTGGAAACCTCAGGAGAAAGCAGGTGACCCCATTTTCGCGAAGGTGTTCACTCCAGCTAGCAAAGCAGTGCCACTTGCGCCGCTGCGTGACGTGTTCACGGACGACCACGGCCAGCCCATGCCTAAAGCGAAGCCCGCTCCTACCCACGAACGCGCCAAATCGCACCACGATGCTCTCGTTTTCAACCCGGAAAATCCACGGCCGTCCGCTTTCACACCATTTAAAGACGAAAATTCAAGGACGCCTTTCAAAGTGTTTAGTCGCCCACCGGAACACGAAGCGCACAATGTGTTCACGCCGAAGACTCCAAGTGCTGTATTTGCGCCCCCCACTGATAAAGCGCCCGCTTTCACCCCCTTCAAAGACGCTGCGCCAACCTTCAAGCCCTTCACTGATGTTCAAGTGAATCCTGTCCCTCAACCCAGTCGCGTGCTGGCTCCTCTCGGCCCGGTTGTTGCCACCAGCACTGCCATCGAAATCGAGGACGACATTGACGAACAACAGGACGAAGTCGGTCATGAAGTTGAAGAGCAGGAAGAGCAAGAGCAATATTACGACGAAGAAGAATCCAATGCCGAGGAATACGAATCACAATTACCTCCAGAACACCTTCCGGAAGAGTATGAAGAGGGTGTATCTTATCAGGAAGAGGTACCATTGGGTGGTAGATTCGGCCAGTTCAACGTCATGACGCCTATCACGGAGCGCACATTCGAGTACACCAGTAGCACGCGATTTGGGGGGACTCCAAGCATGCGGTACGGTGATCTGCCAACCACAGTTGAGCGCGCCGAATATGAAGCGAAGGAGGCTGCCATTCGTCTCGCTGAGGAACTTCGTGAAGGCGACAATGAGCAATACGAGGAAGACGATCAGCAGGAGGAAATGCTGGAACCGCTCCGTCTGCCCGCGGACCAGATGCCCCCGCAGCCGACGCAGGAGTTGGCCGTTGTCGAGGAGCGCACAGGCTCTTTGAGCCTCTTGGATACGCTGACGTTGAGCTCTAAATTTCGCCCAAGTAATCCCTGCAATCCGTTCGATCCCGCGATTATCTCTGCCCTCATGTCGCGAATAACGCCGGACAAGCACTTCTACGATGTTCGCAAGGAGCAGTGTAACATGCTAGGCGAGTTGGAGCGGTTTACGAAGAAGAGTAGGAAAACGAGTGGGAGCAGTAATTCAGGTGGAATGGATCGTGGTTCTTTCTCTCTGACGCTCCTGGGCCACCGGTTCCAAGTGACCGAGAAACTAGGAGAAGGTGGCTTTGGATGCGTGTTCAAAGCCCGCGATGTCGGTGAACGTACGGGGGCGGACAGCGACGAGGACGATGACGAGGACGAGGACGATGACGAAGAATCAGTGTCGTTGGTGGCCTTGAAAGTCGTCAAGCCTCGCAATGTTTGGGAATACAGTGTGCTTCGACGCCTGCACATGGCTCTTCCACAGGCACTCCGGCGCTCCGTTATCCTTCCGCACGCGTTGTACGCCTTCGCCGACGAAAGCCACCTCGTACTCGATCTCTGCCCGCAGGGTATGCTTCTGAACACCGTCAACAACGCCGCTGCTGCAGGTGTTGCCACGAGCAGTGGCCCCCTTGACGAGTTGCTCGTCGTATTCTTCACGGTTGAATTGCTCCGTTTGGTTGAAGCAATGCACGCTGCCGGCTTCATCCACGGCGACCTCAAGATTGACAACCTGCTTTTACGTCTCGAGGACGTCCCCGGCGGCCCTGCGGGCTGGTCGAGCATGTACGACCCCTCTGGTGCAGGCGGCTGGAGCTGCAAGGGCCTCAAGGTCATCGACTTTGGGCGGACAATCGATATGCGGCTCTTCCCTGCCGGGCAGCAGTTCGTCGCAGACTGGGCAACGGACGACCGTGACTGTTTCGAGGTGCGCGAGAACCGCCCATGGACGTTTCAGACAGACTACTTCGGCCTCGCCGGCGTTGTCTACTGCATGCTGTTCGGGAAGTACATCGAAGCGAGCTCGGTCGCGCGGTATACAGACGAGGGCGGGGTGCAACGGTACAAGATTGCAGCGCCCTTCAAGCGATACTGGCAAACGGAATTGTGGCACAGGTTGTTTGACATCCTTCTCAACCCATGTCTGATTCGTCCCGGAGGCGAACTGCCGGTTTGCGATGCGATGCGAGAGATCAGAGAAGAGATGGAGCAGTGGTTGAAGGCAAATTGTACCAGGTCAAGCGGCCCACTGAAGAGTCTTCTGAAGAAAGTCGAGCTGTATGCTCTCAAGTCATCTTCCGCTTGATCACTTTCATCATCCATATTTTTTCATCCTGTATACATAATTTACTTTACGTTTTAGACTACTTTTTTTTTGTGTTTTATGTATCATAAGCATTGCTCATGCATGCCCATGGGTGGGTGGCCAGCCTGTCATGTCGGTATCATCATTATCGTCGTAATCAGCACATGAGCTACTGGTACAAACCCGCACGTAGTCAACGTAGTAGTGCACAATCCGCGACAGACACGACAACAACAGAAAGGGAGAGCAAGCTACACGACGGGGACGGACGGAGACGGTGTGGATCCAAAGCAACAGCGAGAGATACGTAGGCGACGACGACAACAATGGGGAAGACGGATAGAAAGTAGGGAAAAGAGATAAACCGGAAACACCCTCCACAACGCAGGCCACGACAAGAAAGAATACCACCATCGCCACAACGTGCCTCAGCCGGCAGCGGATCCGCTACTAGGCGTGGCCGCCCATTGGCACGGGCGGCGCAGGCCCGCCCTCGTAGCCGTGCGGCGGCGGAATGTTGGGCGGGGGCATCATCATCGGGTAAGCGTGTTGCACTATGTGGGATGTGAACATCGTGCTATCTATACGGATCAGAGGGCAGCAACATACTTTGGGGGCTCTGATGATAGTATGGATGCGCGTGCGCCGGGATGGGCGTAGGCGGCATCGAAGGGCGTGGGCCGCCGTTGGGCGGGGGCGGGTACGCGCCGGGAGGCGGCTGCATGTACGCCTGGGGGGCTGTGCGGGTAAACGGATCAGCAGCATGCCCTCACGGTCGGTGCAACGAGGCAGAAATACGTACGTGGCATCTGACCCATCCCGGGGGAGTACATCGCTATTCCCGGGTCAAACTTGCGCGAAAGCGACACGAGGGGTGGAAGGACGTACCATTTGGAGGAGCCATTCCAGGCGGGTAGGGCATCTGCATGTACGGACCTTGCATGTACGGGCCTGGGGGCCCCGGGGGAGGCATACCGGGCATCATGTGCTACACTCACGGATCGATCACAACTCAGAAAAAGATCAACAATGTTGCTTACTTGGGGTGGGTATGCATATGGTGGGTATGCGTACACGTAGCCACGGTGCTGCTGCTGTGCGGCCTGTGTAGCGGAGTCTTCTTCGTAGCTCGGCGGAGGTACGGGAGGAGGGATGGGCACCATGATCGGGGCGCCATGCTGCGCCGGCGGATGCTGGCTGGGCGGGAACATCTGCGCGTATCGCTTGCCGCTATAGGGCCACAGAGCAGCTGTTGCCCCGAGGTCAGTCAGCAGGGCACGGACACCCAAGATCCGGTACAGCTGCACGCACCAACTTGCGACGCGTCGGCAACTTTGTTATGCTTGAACGGATTAAAATCGTCCTTGACATGTACAGGAGTACTTTTCTTGATGACGCGCGTGCCAAAGAAGGGATTGGGAGTAGCAGGGGTCTGCGCGAGCACAAATAAATGCCATGGATCACCGCACGAGCAGCTATCTGACATACCGAATCGCCGCTCTTGGGCTTGGGCGACGCCGAGTGCGAGGCAGCGGGTGCGGGCGTAGCGCCGGCGGCAGACGGAGGGCCGGTCTTGGGCGAGGGAGCAACCTGCAGAATCGCATAGCGTGCGCAAAAAAGGGTCAGAGCACGCTCGTCACCGTCAGCAAAAGGAGATCGAATATTACAGGAGTGAAGGCATTTGCCTTGGGGTTCGGACGGAACGACGATGCGTGCGCGTTCAGCTGCTTCGCCGCGAGCGTGTTCGGCGACATCGGGGTCGCCTGTGGACTGCGGGTCGCCGCCGCCGCCGCGGTGTTGAGGTTGAGCGGCGCAGGGTTCGCGCTGTTGGATCCCTGGCGCGCGGGCGGCGCCGCTCCGGGGGCCGCTTTTGTCGCAGAGCCCGCGCTCCCGCCACGGAAGGGCGGGATCGACTGAATGACCATGTTAATCTTCTTCGGCGCGCCCGGCGCTGGAGACGCCGCGGAGACCGCCGGCTTCACAGTGGGCGCAGGCTTCGCAGCAGCAGCAGCGGCGGCTCCGCCTTTGCCGGCGAGCGTCTGCGACGGCGGCTTCCCAGCAGCAGCGCCGGGGGCTCCCGTGGGAACTTTGGCGGCGGCCGCGGCAGCGCCCTTGTGCGCAGCGGCGGCAGCAGCAGCGACCTTCGCGAGGCCGCGGCTCGCCTGCGTCGGCGTGGACGGGCCGATCGAGCGCGCCTCTGCAGAGGACGCATCGAGCTTGGCCTTTTCCATGATCTGGCGCTGGCGGCTTTCGTCCTTTGCTAAAATCGGCACAAGGTCATCCGGAATCGGCTTGTTGAGCTGCATGTATATCCGCACTGAGCACACACATATAAAATGAAATAAAAGAGAGGCTATGCACCTTGAAGCTCTGGCTGAACTTGACGAGATCTGCCATGCGCTTATCCATATCGCTCTTGACGAGCGCCTGGCGCTTCTGCGTCAAGCGCTGCTTCTCGTCCTTTACAAAGTCACGGAAAGCAGGGAGGGGGTCCGCAGGCGGCTTCGCGCCCTGGCCGTTCGGCGCAGGCGATGGCGCCTTGCTCGACGCAGGGCTTGCGCCCGTCCCAGCGATCGCCGTGCCGTCGGGGCCGTTCACCGCGACCTTGGGCACGGCGGCGGACTTCTCTTTGTCGCCGTTCGCGTGCGTAGGGCTCGGGACGGGGTTGGTCGCCGACGCGGCAATGCTAGCGGGGAACTCTTGCGCGGGCCCAGGCGAAGACGAGGCAGGTGGGAAGCCGGGGCGACGCGCGCCTGGCGGAACGTACGCGTTCTGCCCACGGACAACTGCGCCGTATCTACGCAAATCACGGTCAGTAAACGCCGAGAGCGCAAAGACCTCCGATATCTCCGGGATAGACGGGGAAACGAAAAACGCACTTGTCTTCCTCGTTCATGCCGCTGTCATCGACGATGCCGCGCTCTTCTGCAATATGCGCGTTATTAGTGACAGATCCCAGAATTTCACTCGCAATCTTCGCGGCGCGCTTCTCCTTTTCCTTGAAGCCCGGCGCGCTGCGGTCCAGCTTCGTCGTGTACACGTCCTCGTCAAAGCTTGCCTTGACGCCGAACAGCTGCTCGTTCGCCGTGAACTGGTCCCAGCCCGCGGGGCCGTTCCCATTCGCCACTGCGGCCCCACCTGCAGGGGGGCCGAAGGTCTCGTCGTCGAGCGCAGTGCCGTGTGCGTGCGCAGCGGGGCCGTCGGTAGAGGCAACCCACGCTTGCAGGTCGCGCTCGCGGGGGAGCGCGCGGCGTGTAGTCGTTGTGCTTATGTCTGTGTCGGTGCGGAATGCTGCGAGATTAAATAGTCAGTGCGCGTGGTAAATAGAGATTTGGCACTGTAGGCGACCGAATAACGAAAATAACTGGCGCCCATATTGTAAAACGAAATGAGAACACGGCTTCCGGGGCGAGCCGGTCAGTAAGCCATAGCTGAACAACCGTATATCCGGTTTCCAAACAAGAAAGAAAAGAACGATACTGAGTACGCGCCAACCACAAGGCCGCAAACTGCTAAACGCGCCGGAAGGTCATTTTGAGTATAAATGACGAAATAGCAGTGCGCGTACACGCTGCTGTGTCGCCCCGTCCGCGTCGGGGCTGAGGCCCGCAGACAACTCGCGCTGAGCAGGCCTAGATAACAAAGATATCCTAGGCCACTAGCGCTCCCGCAAAAGGAGGAGATAACATCTCCGAAGTGAATAAGAGGCGGCGAGAAAGGAAAATTAATAGCCGTTTTAAATAGATGACTGCGGTTGTCCACGGCGAACAACCAAAATAACCGCCATAAAAAATGAAGAAAGTGGGATAGTACGGCCGCGAGGCAAAACCTGGCCCCGGGGTCCAGGTTTTGCTGCAACGAAGTGAAGGAAGGAGAGCTCACAATCTGTGGGGCCAACGGGAGGCCTGGCGTCGGCGGGACCGGAAGTGTAACTTTCGATGTTAGTTGCTGACACAAAGTAGGTTTCGCGGAGCGGTGCGCCCGCGGAGGTGAGATCTTTGACGTCCTTCAGAGTAATGCCCTCGCCGTCGCCGGAAGGAGAAGTAGGAGAAGTCGCGGCTGGAGAGGAAACAGACCCGACAACGCCCTCGAGGCGCTGCCCAGATTTGGTGATCAAGGTTACCGTGGTGCCCTAAGCAAGAACGCAGGTCAGCTACCGCTACAACACGAGACGAAACCAACAAGCTCGACAGAGGAAATGTAGACAAAGGCGATGAATGATAAGAAAGTGAGTGGCGGATAGCGCCACAGATGATGCGAGAAAATGAGAGGCGCCGCAGGCCGCCCCGACAGGAAGATCGCAGTGGGTTAGTGAGACGAATGAAACGTACTGTAAGTCCAGAGAGCGCTTGGAGCACACGGGAGCGCGGTGCGCCCCCGTTCTGCTGTTGCTGCTGGGGCGCCGACCCAGCCTGCGCAGCAAGCGGCGGGAAGCCCTGGCCCTGGCCCTGCGCTGCGTGCGCGGGCGACTGTTGCTGTTGCTGAGCGCCGCGGGGCGGCTGAAATGTGGGAGAGGCGCGAGCAGCGGAGCCCCACGCGGGCCCACGGCTGTTCGCGGCGGCGGTCCTGCGGGCGATACGTGTGATCAGCTGGCGAGCGGGCGGGCGCAGGGCCGGCAGGGGGCTGCTCACCGTGTCGGGGTCGGCTCCGCGGGGCCCTTGCGCGGGCCCTTGTTCTGACGTGCTGCAGTCGCCATTGCAATGGGAGAAGAAGAGAAGGGCTGTACGTGAAGCAAACCGGAGAGGCTGGGCGTGGTGTGTCGTGGGGCGGTGCTGCTGGCGTGGGCGATGGCGCTGGCGGCGGCGGCGGCGAAAAGAAATAGAATACGAAGAAAGGGTGTAGGTTGTCCAGACACCGGGAAACGATGCGAGCGGGTCGCGGCGAAGGGCGAGTCCGAAGGTGGCTCGAGCGTTGACGGGTGTAGCAACAAGCACAACAATTCACCAAAGCTCGGCCCCCCGGCCACCCCGTGACAGCGACACAGCACCGGGGTCCAACACAGCTTGCAATCACTCTGCGTCCTCGACTCTGTCGCGCGCTTCGCGTCCACCGACGGCGACGGAGCTCTCCCTCCCTTGTAAAATACCATTGGTCCAAGGGGCAAGTACAGCTACATGGTGCACGCTGCTGCAATGCTGATGGTTCTGCTTCTTCCCCAGATTGGGTAATTTTTGCTCTACAGCAGTACGCAGAATCATCAGCTGTACCCAACGGAGCCTCAGCCGAGCCTGGCAAGGCGGTCATGAGACAAATTGTCACAGCTAAGCGCCCACACGACGACAGCAGTCACCGGGTGCATAACCAAATAAATCACCTTCGTTTATTTGAATTTTATGTGATAATTTATTTGGTTCAAAATTCAAATAAATGTACATCTTTTATGTGGTATTTATGAGGCAGAATATTTGGTTCCAAAGCTTCTCATTGGGCGAAAGTCAAATAAATGGTTCAGATAAATCAGCGAAAGTTATTTGAAGTTTATTTCAAATAAATCATCAAATAAAATTCAAATAAAGATATAATATTTATCTGGTTATGCACCCAGTGAGTAGTTTGACTGCGCATACGCGAACGAGATACCGCTTGCTCGTTACCAAGGTGTACATGCAACGGATCCTGTGCACCGGTCAAAAGTAGCACATCGAAGGTCTGCTGGTGCGTGCCGCAGTGATTTTAGCGCGTATCTACTCACTGTTTTGACGATTTCGAACAGACATGCGACCTGATACACATCATCTCAGGCGACGAAGCAGCAATGCAGGCGTGTTTTGGCATCGTCACGGCTCCCAACAGCAACTTCCTCTTTCAGGCTGGCGGCAGCGCGGTTCGACACCACTCTGGCGAAACACATGGCTACAAAATTCACACCTAGCCGATGGCCGTAGCATCCCCGTCAATTGAAGCGCCGAGGCACATCATTGCCCACGAGCCTATGCAAAAGAGACAGAACACCGCGACAAGGGAAGAAATCAGGGCATGCCAGGATATATGAGAGCCGAACAAAGTAGAGAGCAACGAATTGGCCTGGATTAACCGGTGAGTATACGGAATATTTACAATTGTTCAGTACAATCTAATTATTGATGTAAATTAGCGCTCGCTGGCATCATCCCAGGGAGAAAAGCGCCGCACGTTCTCAGCTATCAGATACTTAATACATGACAAGACACGTCAAAGCCTTGCCATTGGCGAACCTGCGCAGAGATCGCATGCATGTCGACCAGCCAATGATGCGCTGGCAGAACGACCATCTCAGCACTCTGACAAGGTAAAAAGGACTCTGCTTTCACCGTATTTGTGCTCACATATTCCTCAATATCATAGATTTCGCGCATACATACAAACAATCACTTCTCATGTACCCCACCGAAATGCTCATCTATCCGTGAACGATCTTTGCGTGGTACGCAGCAAGCTTGTGACCGCAATCGAAGCGCATATATTCACATTGGTCACCGCAGATCAGCGAACACCACTTCGCTCGTGTAAATATAAGACCATTCGTGAAAAACCCGCCCTCTGTTCATCCAAAAACGACCGACCGAACTTAGGACATGCCGCCGCAGGCGCTAGAAGCAGTCCTCCGTCGAAAGCTATTCATCTCTGCTTGGCTGTGACACTATCATCAGGACGCTACCCACCTCCTTGGATACCTATTGGCTTGTTCGCTCTGTCATGCGTGCTCTGCCCTGTATCGCTTTCAACAGCCTACGCCCAGCCACCGAAAGAATAGACAGTCCGGTGGCCCACCGGCGTCGACAGCGGCTCGCGTACCTGGTGTAGCCAGAAATCAGTGATACTCTTGGAACAGCACGGAAAATGTGGCGGGCGCCCGCTCTCACTTCTCCGAGTTTTCAGAATAGAATTCGCCCGTCATTTTTTACGCCAATCCCACAGCGTCTAATTATGTCCGCCCAGCGCCGTCGTTCACCAAATGGACCACCGGCCGTCCCCTGCCATATATCAATAATCAAATCCAGCAGTCGATACTGGGATGAGGACGAAATACAGCGCTGGCTACGAACTCTAGCGAACTCTAGTGTTGCAGCTTCATTATCATTAATCGCTACCAAGCTCGTCGTCAACTCTGTCCTCGGCGTTCATCCATCGCCTTCTCTACCCTGTGTCCTACATGCATGACGAATGGCTACCCCCTCCGTACCGTGTTGCGTCTTGCAACTTCTCACCAAAGGGGCTGAGGGTGCCCACCTCTGCCTGAGACGGTAGCATCGTTCCCGCCGTAGCTGCCCTCTGCGCTTCTTCCCGTACCCTGACCATGGCGAAGAGAAAGCCCTCACGCTGGGACACCATCTCTCCGACACCATCTCTTTCAGAGGTCGACCATATGAAATTTCACAGACAGGTTTTCGTCTATCCTTTCTTTTACAGCGAGCTCCCTACGATCAAGAATATAGACGTAAAGTTCGATGCTTTCATGGGATCTTCTTAACCGGCTCGCAATGCTTTCGAGCATGGTCGGACTCTTCTCTGTGAGCTGTGCAAAAGCCTTGCCCGGCCCTATCTCTCTGGACCATCAGAATATATTCCTGCCTCGTGCCCGACCCGCTTCGCATTGATTTTGGAGTGCAACACCTCGATCGCCATTAGGGTATTGCGTGTATCTTCAAGGATCTGGTATCCACAGTGCACGCAGTTGCCATCGAACGATCGCATATATTTCCACTATCCAAGCAATAATATTCCTTGCTTCACACACTTTTGCCAACATCTGGGATATCATACGTGGAGATGGTCAACGATCTATAAGATTCTCGGAGGAGAACGTTGCTGAGGCCCGAAGCGATCTCCACTAGTGGTTTTGTGTAAACTCGTCGGAAATGAGTTTGTGGGGTATGCGCGAGCCGATGATCTTCTGCGCCGCGGAGAATCAAATTCCGTGTCTTTACCAAGCCTATTCAAGTCTCTCACAAGGTGCGTATTCCGTGCTCCACGCTCGTATATTAATAAAGATTTGGATTTTGGTGCTGACATTAATTTTGATTGTTGTTTTCCGCCTCTATCGCGAAGTCAAATACCCCACGACCTGGTGGTACCGTGTTCGGCTTCAATCCCCTCATGGTTGCGGCCGTCGAACTCCCTGTGTGCGATTTTCTAGCAATGCGCCGACACATGGTTTATGACACCTCTTGAGGCCGCCGAAGAGTACCATTGCACTCATAGGACAGCGATAGCACTAGCAATAGCTTGCTATTATGCTAGACGACAGTATACGCTGGCGGCAGTACTCTGATAACATTCATTTGAGGATCTTCCATCATTCGAAGCCCACTATCCTCTTCCCGGGTGTCCGTAGTCGTGAACGTCCTGGCTGGTGCGTTAGGCGCTGAATGGCGGCGTACCGTCAGCTTCGACGGCGGGATTACTCCATGATGAGCACGCCTATCGACTGGAGGTAGCAATCGGCGACAACCTTTCGCATCGATCGTCGTGACGTCCGCGAAATTAAGCAACGGCTCGAATAACATCGCTGGATCGGGGGCGAATGGATGGACAATGCGCAGAAGTTGGGATTGTTTCCGACGCCGTCTTCGACATAGCATGGTCGCTGCCCATGCAATTATAAAAAGAACGGCGATGCCGGCGGTATGCAAGCCTGCAATGACCGGGGCGGGTGCGGGCAATTTGTGCATTGTTCGGGTTTCAGACGATGGAGTGGGTTGCGGGCTGGCATTGAAAGCAGGGACTGTGTGCGGTGCTGTCCAAGATTCAGAGAGATGGATAATCGGATGGTTTGGGTTGTTGTCGTCGACGATCACAGTGACGGTCATCTTTTGAAATAATCCAGGCGTGTTCAGAGGGCGATGGCTTCCTGAGGGCGAGGCGAGGGATGCCGATGAAAACGTTGCTACATACAAGCGACGAGCGCAGAGTATAAATATTATCAATAGATGCTTCGAAATCCGAAGATTTGATGAGTCTTATCAATTATAAAAGTATCGAGCAAAATTACTAATAAAACGTAGTTCACTGAGAAAGTGGGACGTTAAATAATACAAGATCGGCCTCATTGCACATATTTACATGAGATAATGTCCGTTTCTCTTGCATCTAACACATGAAACGCTTTTGTTTTTCCCAGAGCGCGTCTGCGCACTATGTAGCGATGCGTATCAACATCGCTGGGCCTGCAAACGGAACTACACGTCATGTATGTCGCATTCAGGTGATAACGCAACCGTGGTCGTAGTGGCGTTCATTAGCCAACCTACTAACTGTTGCATTGCGAAAGCTGGAAATTTTGTTAGAGGCCTTGTTTGGCCGTTATGCACCGTTATGGACTCGGAGAGATCAGGTCGGAGGCACGGCGGTTGATCCGAATCGGAAGCCACGGCCCGGCCTTCTGTACTTGTGCCACCACGTCTCCGTCAACTGAACTTGAACGTCAACCTGCTTTCTCTAAGTGCTTTGGAGTAACCCGACCTTTGGCCCTCACGCGCATATTCAATCCAAGTTTTATCGCGATGCAATCCGACACTGTCATCGCCATCCACGCCGTTTCCTTTCTTCCGAGTCGAGTCAGGTCTCTTCGTACGCAAGTACGACACCATCTGCTAAGTTGCTGCGTGCCTCTCGACTTGCTGCTCTGTGAATTCTTTGCTTTCTTTTATTTATTACGAAATGTGAACAGTCTGGGACGATCTGGAAACTGAGGGGGATAATCGACTGCATCCGAATGGCGCTGGACTATCTGAATCCCCTGAGTCTTCAAGAGCGAAAACCGCCCCTTAGTCTTCTCCCCCTTTCCCCCTTACTCTAAAACACCATATTGGGCTACCCTAAACTTCCATCTCATACCTCGTATCTTTAATTCGTCTTTCACGCGGGATGTCGAGCTTTCGAAGACAGCCTGACAGGACGGCCACCTTGCTTGACATCACGTTTGCACGCGGGAGAGCAGAAACATATATCTGTTACGTGTAAGCCTGTTTAAACTTTGACAAATCAAGCAGGATTTCTGTGACTCGGTAGTTAAGAGGGCTCTACGCTTTGGGCCGGAGTTTGGACGTTGGCCACTGCGCAAGGATCTGATGTGACTCTGGAGTTGGCACGGCCGCATCTACTGGACTCATCGTGGGCTTTAATCGTGGAATTTATTTTGGATGAGTATACTTTTTGACTGGCTCATTTCGATTTCAGGCTCCGTCATGCTTGAAATATCTGACACCCATTCAGGAGTACTTTACGTTCGATATCGACGTTCCCTTCGCGCCGTTGTTCCTTGTCTTTCTCGACCCCAAGCGAGTAAATTCGCTCAAGAAACAGCGCGCAAAATTATACGATCGGTGTATAGAATCTGAACAACATAACAAGCGGTCTCGTGTATTCAACCGCCCGCTCGCCCGAGTATTCGTTGCACTTAGCAATCGGGTACAACTAAATTTCTGTATACACCGGGGGAAGCACTCTAATAATTTCCTCTTCGCCGTCGGCCCCTTGCTCCACTAGTCGCAATCCGCTATCCTCCTCCTGGATGTCCCTCGTTCTGGTGACCCTCACTGGCGGATCCCGAACATTGTCGACAACTTCTTTGGCCTGTGCATTCTCCGTGGGGGGCTGGACTGGATCTTGTTTATCTGGCGCTTGCGTAGAGGTCTTTGATGGTGGAATTACTCCTGGGGGAACAGGGACTGGAGGTAAGCGTCGGCGTCCTTTGATATCAACTGTCATCACGCTCGGGAAGGTCCTAATCAACCGTGCAAGCAATGGTGATGGCTGCGAGCTGAATGCCTGAACAACGTGTGGATGCTTTCTATGAGTACCACCAATTGCGCTGGTGGCATAATTTCCGCCCATAACAATTAGATTTGTAATGCAAACAAAAAAAACAATCTCGCAAAGTGAAGTGGTTGTGTTGCACTCCAACTTGCATCAGAATCCGTAAAAGTCTTCTACACAGATCTAAATCATAATGACCTAAAATAATTTGAGTCTTGAAAGTTGCTCGTTTGGTTCAGCGACTCGCCTGAGATCAGTTATAGGACCCGGCATGATCTTTTAGGCTAGTAACATGAATTGATATCAGATATATTAAAGCCGATTCAACGCCTGTGACGAAGAGAAATCCTCTTCTGATGGAAATGTACGCTGCTCTGATATTTGTCTGATATTGCCTACTAGCCATCAGTTGGCAGGTAGGACTGATCACAGTAGGCAACTGGCAGGCAAGACGTTGAACTCCTCTGCATAATTCCTGCCGGTAAGTATAGATCTTTGAGCGGTCTACTCATTTAAAATCACTCAAGTTTATGGAGCATGATGAAATATTGAAAATTTCGGGAAATGCTATCTAGACGTCCAAAGCGTGGTCACCGACGGAGAGAACCATTTTCGTGGGAAATTTGACTTCCGCCGGACTGTTCGGCGGCATGCGCTATCGTGCGCCTCCTACTCTGATACGTGGACGCTGCTCTATTTCTCCGTGCCGACTCAATCGTATCATAATTCCATACGTCGACACCTCCCCTACGGAAACGCCCACGCACTAGCCTGCCAGCACGTCGACAGTCACTGTGTCGGCGCACTAGGACTCTGAGTCCGACACATGGTGAACTAGATTATCCGCCCATGTACCGCGTCCACCATCTCTATGCCGTGGGATGCATTTTCCCGCCGCGGTAGATCCGATTTTTTCCTTTCCTGGTTACTCCTCGTCTTCGCACCTCTCATCTTCGCACCTCGTCTTTGCACCTCATCCGTGCCGCTGCCCGCGCGCACGTCGACACCTTCACGTTCGACAACGCCGACGACTCAACTTCATAAACTTTCGAGGGCCTACCCTAGTGCGCGGGCGGCGTTCCGCATCCTGACGAACAATTTGAAGAACCTGTGCGGATTCGGCATCAAGTTCTGCGCGCTGCTCAGCTCCATGCCCGCTCTTATCCTGAGCGCAAAGGAGCTCGGTGTCAACGTCGTCGGCGTGAGCTTCTACGTCGGCAAGGTCATAGCGGTAAGCGCACTAGGCTATTGTTAACGTCTACGCTGTATAACACAAGCGAGAACTCTAGATTCGGTGTATCATGTCTAACACCATTGACTTCTCAGATCTCGGTACCCGTGTATATTGGTAAGTAGATAATCTTGATGATAATAAATGTAATGCATAACCAAGTCACTTGCAACAGGTAGTAGAAAATCTATCACCTCCGACGATCTTAAACCGTTTTGTAAATCAAAAATATAGTGCACCCCGTACCCCCCAAGAGTACTGTAAAAGCCATGTGTCTCAGTGCTACCGAACTGGAACAGGCCGGGACTATTCTGCAGTGTACACTGGCGGCATAATCTCGATAACACTCTCATCCTCTTCTTCCAGTCGCTCTACCATCCGTAGCCCGCTATCTTCCTCTTGGATACCCCTTATTCTGGCTTGCCTGACAGGCAGATCATTGGTGTTGCCTTCTTCGTTATTAACGTTGGCCTCAGCGATAGCCACCGGCGCCGGGTCCAGTGGAGGAGCGGCAACTGCACTGACCCGGCGTGTCGCCAGTTTAGACGGAGGAATGATTCCGGGGGGAGTGGTGTCTTCAACCGGCGGAAGCAATCTGCGGCGCCCCTTGATGTCTAGCATGGCCGCACTTGAGTGCGTTAGCAGTTGTGCAATGAATGATGCTGGCTGGGAGTTATATGGCTGAATGACGGGTAGAGGCTTGGCTTCGCGTCCGCGGTTTCTTTTCCGGATCAATACCAATACGACCGCAAAGGCTACCACAAAGATACCCACAACAGTGCCTGTAACGATTGGGACAAGTCGGTGGGGAGAAGGCCTCGTTGAGTGGGCTGTCTCAGTCTGTACAGATGAAGTATTAGTGGGCGGTATTGATAGAGTTGTCGTCGCGGCGGCGCTTGAATCTGCAGGAACTGTTCCATTCCCAATGATGAATTTTTGGAAAGACAGTTGATGTAACTCGGTAGAGGCAGTATAGAGAGCCCCTACTTGGTGGCTCCCTTGATCAAGGGGAGGAGTCTGAAAAAAAATTCGGCCAGGCTGTAGAAATTGGTTATTGACAGCAGGAATTTCAATTTTGATTGAGGCGTCCGAGTCAATGGTGTAGGTACCGGACGCATTGAATCCAGGGTCCGTAAAGCCTATGTATGTGAGGGAGGTTCCTGATTGGGTTGTGTTGTTATTATATTCTTCAGTAAGAAGATAAACAGTCACGAACCATGGAATGGAACGCCAATACCAGCACTGGTGTTCGGCTGCAGCACATTTACCATCAGCCCGGTGGTACCGTCATTTAAGCCTGGAATTGCAGTCCACCCTTTGCTCAAAAAACCTCCTCCGGAGCCTTCTTCAGTGAATATTATATCCATATCATCAAATGAAATTGAAGTGAACTCAAATGTACGAGGTTTTGAAGATGCAGATGGAAGGTACTCAATGTAGTCCAAGAACAGTGAACTTATATTCCCAGACCCCGTCGGAGTAGTGAATGTGAAATTCAGTAGATGTGGTCCATCTGGCAACTCCGCTCCTTGGCACAGCTGAATGGTAGTGGGGATATCAGTCGCCGTGACTAAAAGTGGAGTGCTAGGCTTCTGGTCAATGATACACTCCCAGGGGTACGGCGCTCCAGTAAATCGCAAATCGTTAGTTGCCATAACCATGGCAAAAACAGAGACCATAGTTCCTATCATGCTGCAGTAAGGCTATATTTCTCAAAAAAAATGACACCGAAAATTACCACTGAAATTGAGAGAGAAAAAAGATTCCTGGCTTATATCTCCAATAGATGTATTGTGTAGTGAGTTCCCTACGCTCTGGTTTATTCCTTTGATCCCGAGGTCCGAGGGATGCAGCGCGGTCCAGGCTCCACTGTACGCTATTGCTGGGTCATTGTCGTCAACAATCACAGTGATAGTCATATTTGTACGGAAATCGAGGTGGAAAATGAAGGAGAATGGAAAGCAAGGCCGTGAGCTACTGAGAACAACAAGCCATGGCCCATAAGTATATATTGAATCAAAGAAATAGCTCGGAACATTTTTCATTTACGCCGACTTGACGCCGATTCAGAATACATCGAGTCGTTGCTAAGTAAAGAAATCTCTCGTATTGCTCTCGTAGTCACTCAGGCTGCATCTGTTGATCACAATTTCGATCTGTCACTGTCATCTAGTGGTTTTTTAATAAGAACCGGAAAAGTTGGCACTCCCTAGTCTCCCATAGGCAGACTACGATAACGGTATTGATGATAAAGTTGATTAACCGTTGATGATAACAGTCAATCAACTTACCGTTTGGAGGCACTCCCTTATTCTTCAATTATTCGATGGCTAAAACAAGCAATTAATCTATAGAAACCAATGATATACAAGCTGATAATGATTAATGAGCCCCAGCATTATTGTGTCGGCGCAAAGGCCAGTGAAGGTGGCTCCGCAACGGACCGCTTGGCTGTCGGCGACCCAATTTTCGGAAAAGACCGTATTGTCAAAATTTGAACCCAACCTGAAATTCCTCCGACCTCCTGCCACATCTGCATCAACAATCAGCGTGCTCCAATGATTTTCATGTCATCTTCGGCCACTGTCTGCAGTACATGACAATAAATTTGGACGCACGCGCTCGTTTTTTTGTTCACTCTCGTGTGTCGTCCAATTGTTGCCTGATCCTCTCGAGCTCGTCTTCAAAATTTGTCCTTGCACCTGCCCTCCACTTCGTCTCACGCCTGCTTCCGGAGCATATTTCTCGAGTACTCATGCCTAGAATTTGAGGCATCTTACCCTTTCCTTGCTCCCATTCCTCTTCGTTCTCGTTCCTTGTCTCTTTTTGTTCCTGTTCATTCTTTGCTCTGCGCGGCTTATCCTTGCCTTTCAAAGCTTTCCTTGCTCCCCGTGCTTCACCCTTCCTCTCTGTTCTTGTCCCGCTGCCATCACCTCTCCATCTCCTGTAAGTCAATACATAGTGATACAGACACTTTCATTGATGGTGAATATGCTAACTGCTTTTTTCACCCTGCAGTAATGAACTTGAATGATCAAGTGTGTTGGTGCGGCTGGAATTGAATAGACAGTAGTGTCTATTAAGCAGTGCATCAGGGAATAATGTGGGTAACATCTCATCGTCTTCCCCAGCCGTTTCGACATCATAGGCCGCTATCTTTTTCCTGGGTAGCTTGCCTGATAAGCGGATTAACTGGGCCGCTACTTTGTTGTCAACATTAACCACAAGAATAAGTACCAACTTTGGCTCTCTCTGAAATGTCTCGTGTCTCGACTACTCTATCGAGTGGAGTTCGGCGTCACTCCTGAAAAGTATCCCGGACAATTATATGATCGGTGCATAGCAACATAACAAATGGCCTTACTCAATCACCAGCCTGATGCCTGATTACTGCAGCTACGGGCCAGGCCCAACTAGATTGCGGTATACACTGGGGGCAGTACTCTGATAATTTCCTCTTCACCGTCAGCGCCTTGCTCCACTAGTCGTAGCCCACTATCCTCCTCCTGGATGTTCCTCGTCCTGGTTACCCTGACTGGCGGATCCCGAATACTGTCAATCGCTTCTTCAGTCTGTGCATCCTCCGTCTCGCGCTGGACCGGATCTTGTTCATTCGGTGCTTGCGTAGACGTGTCAGTCGACCGCGCCATCAGCTTTGACGGTGGAATTACTCCTGGGGGAACAGGGACTGGAAGTAATCGTCCACGTCCTTCGACGTCATCTTCCATCACACTTGGGAAGGTAACCAACCGCGCGAGCAATGGTGATGGCTGCGAACTGAATGCCTGAACAACGTATGGGTGTTTTTTCTGTTTCTGGCTCTGTCTTTTGTGTAATATAATTGCTAATGCGATAATGAATATCAGGGTAAAGGCACCACTAAGGGCGCCTGCAATGATTGCACCTTTCGGTGCTGAGGCCTGGGGCATGGCCGTTGTGTTTGTTATTGAAGCGGGGATTGTTCCGTTTGCGATGATGATGCTTTGAACAGACATTGGTTGCCAAGTAGAATTACCATTAGTAGTAGCAGCAGAATATTTCAAAGACATGAAATGTTGTGCTGTAGTGTCCAGTTGCGTCGTTTCGAATAACACTCGGCCGGGCTGAGTGTCCATTGATTTGTTAGTTGTATATTGTGGAAGTGCAAATTGGATGTGAGGTTGACTATCAATGGTGTATGTGGCCACTGCATTAGATCCAGGTGCTAGGAAACCTATCCATGTTACGGAGGAACCTACCCTCATCCTGTCAGCTTGACTTCCTGTAAAATAATCATGCTACACTCACGAACCATTGAATCGAAATTGAACTGTGGAATCGAATTGTAAACCGGAAATTAATCCTACGGTGCCACCGTCGAGTGTCACAGTCTTCCAGCTGATATCATAGACCAAAGCCACGTCATCGAAGGAAAACGCAATGAAACTAAAGGTCTGCTGGGTTGCAGATTGTGTAGGAAGATATTCAATGTAGTCCAAATAAATAGCACCGCTTGCTGACGCAGTCTCCTGGAAAGAGTTGAAGTCGAAGTCAAATACGTGTGGTTCATCCGCTAAGTCCGTGAATTCACAGATTTTGATAGTAGTGGGTTCGGTCAGTTTTGGGAGAGCAAGTGGAATAGCGGCAATCCGGTCAACAGAGCAATCCCAACTGTACGGCGCCGTTGCCGTATTTACAACATCCGGCATCATTAAGGCAAAAACTGAGATCGTTGAACCTATCCCATGAGAGCATGAGCAGATCTAAGTTACTTCTGAACAGTGAAAACATGAAATAAAAAATTACCAGAAAAATTATATGACATTTAAGATCCAATTCTACCAGGTGCGGTAGTAGCGGTACTGTGCAGTGTGTTGCCTATGCTCTGATTAATACCACTGGAGCTGAGTGCGGGTGCCTGTAACTGTGTCCAAGTTCCAGTATAAGCTATTTGGGGATCGCTGTCGTCAACGATAACGGTGATAGTCATATTTCCGTGAAGGCGAGTCCTAAAAGCTGGTGAATGGCGTCAGAGTCACAACGCGGCGGGTGGGTACTAGGACGCGAAGAAACGGTCTTCCGACCGTGTCTTGATTTCTTGCTTTAACCAGAATCATTCTAAAAAATCATCAGTGTCATCAACCTATATTCTGTCCATCATGTTGCTGATATCTACATTAAACATGACTACAAGTTGAGACGAACGAATTATCAACGGCGCCATGGCTACGGTACATGGCACTGTATTTTGGGTGAGCATGATGTTATATTACTTGAAAAAAAAATCAATCTCGCGATGTCACCTAAAATAATTTGACAATTGCTTGTTGGCTCAGCACAGGTCCAGCAAGATCTGTTATGATTTACAGTCATTTACTTCATGTAGTAATATTTTGTGCTGGCAACATGAATTGATATCTGATATATAGAGTATATAACCTGCAACCGCACACGCCCTACAAACCCCCCAATGCGTTGACAGTCACCGTGTCGACGTGCGCCTCCTATGCCGAATTGGATCCTTCTCCTATGCATCGCCCCAGCGCAACGACAATCTCTATGCCGTGGGATTCCTTTTCCTGCTTTGGTGGTGCATACGATTATTCCTCTGCATCTTTGCGCCTCTTGTCTTTGCACCTCATCCCGTCTCCGCGCCTCGTCTTCGCAAATTGCCCTTGTCTTCACACATTTTGCACACATTGTTCTCGTGCCTCGTCCTCGACTTTATACCTCATACTCGTGCCTCGTCATCGTCATTGCTCGTTATCGCTGACTTAGCGCCTCTTAGTCGTCTTCGCGCACTTGTCGTGCACTGTTGAGCCAAGATCATTGCGCTGAGCACACTGGGTTTAACACACAAACAGTGATGTCTGGGTTAAGTTTAGGAGACTGAGGAAGAGAGGCGAGATGTGAAGAGTTGTATTTCCTAATTCTGACTTGAAATAAAATAAAACAGCAATGCTTAAAGTGTTCATATTCTTCTCACATACCATCCCAAGGATGTGGTTTCCTGACAGGGTAGAAACTCATCGTCGCCGGTCGGCCACGGCCAATCTAGCGCCACGGCTGACTCCCTGCGGAAATTAAAATATTCCATAAAAGGCGATTTGCCTACAAGGACTCCAAGTCCAACCATGACTATGCGCCTTGTTCATCGTCTACTCCCGGTACCTTTTCCTTGTGCTCTTTCAACCCATTTCCACTCGTGCCGATGTCCAGCGAAATCCCCACGACGAGCCGGTCGACTGAACGCCAACTTCGCCAGGTTCGCCTCACAGCGTGCGCCACGTACGCAACAGCTGCACACAGGTTTATCCAGTCAAGCAAGAAAACCGCCTCTGGCATCCGAACGAGGAGCTCCGACCGCTTGTCAGTTGTTTTGTGATGACATATGCGATTCAACTTTTGCGGACGTCATACCACAGGCGGTGTCGGTGAGACTGATCCTTGACTACATCCACCACCTATACGCATCACGGCGCTGACACGGCGCGTGAACGCGTGAACTTTGAAGCACCCTTCTACTTACCCGTGGATCAGCCTAATGTCCTCGCCATACTCATACATTCCGTTCGGCTCATCTCGGAAACATATCAACCCAGACGCCGTGTTGGATATGTGTGGCATACGACTCTGCGTGGGGAAAGTTCTCTTGTTTCCGAAGGAGCCTGTACTAAACGCTCTCAAGTTCGTTTTTTGAGTTCGGCGCATGCACGACACTGCTTCCGACATGAGCTGCCTTGTTTATTCTCTGAGTCTACGCTCACTTGCTCGACTATCCGCTGCACTACCGTTATCTACCACGGCTCGTGCTCTGCCTGCTGTCATCACCACGAAGATATCATGGACCCTGTTCAATCGCAGAGAAAATGTGTCACAGCCACTACCAGCGAACGTGTTCCGGAACTCGCATTTTCTGTTACCGTCGATGGCTGTGCTAGACGTGCATTTTCTTCAGCTTCGTGACGCGACTAGAACTCAGATCCCAGGAAGCAATGCTTGCCATCTACAAAGTATTCCTGAACGTGATCATTATCGTCGTCGGAAATGGTGATGACTATTTTTCTTGCATGATTTCTCGTCGTTGCATGCTGTCTCAAGCGCCTCTAACAATCGCGGACCATTTTCTTGGGTTTTGGTTCTGATCTGGTTGGCTACAACATCCCCACCGTACATCCTAACCTCTAAAAAGGGGCGATCACGATACCGCATATACTTCTTCCCTTGGATGTCCTACAAGCAATATGCTATATAATTAAATATAAAGTAACTCAGTCTGCAGAATAAGCGGGTGGGAGGACTTGAACGATCTGTTCGTCTGGATTTGTCTCATCGACCATTCTGAGCCCACTGTCTTCCTCTTGGATGTCCACCGTTGCTGCTGGCCTTCGAGTACTGTCCAAAAATGTGGTGTGATCCGGGATGTTGACAGGTTCTGTCATCCGGGTCGCTGGCGCGGAGGGTGCTGGTTCGGCAGTAGAGTGTTCTGGGACGTCATCTGCGGGATTTAGCCTCCTAAGTTTGGAAGGAAGGAGCGTGGATGCGATGTCCAGAATGTGAGGAGGCATTGTACGATGGCCCTTTGCGTTTGGTCCCGATACAGCTGGATAGTGCAAAACCCTTGCAAGATACGTTGCCTGAGTTTCGCTGAATGGCTGAACACTGGGTAATTGTAATGATGCTCCTTTGTGTATACGCCGTCTCCATAGAGCAGTAATTGCGGCGCCTAATATTAAAAGTGTGCCAATAAGAGACCCTGCTATGATTGAGCCTATTCTTCCATGTGAAATCATATGTGCAGATTGTGTCGGAAGTGCAGTTACTGTTATAGCTTCGCCAATAACCGTCGATGCCACTACGGGTGTGACAGGTGGAGTGATGGTAAAGTTGGAAGTTGATGATGGCAGAGTTCCATAAGTTGGTAACCACAAGAGATTGCAGGGATAATGGTATGGGATTGTCACCAGCGGATAGCGATAAAACTGCTTTTAATGCATGTGGAGTATCAAGGCTGAGTATTGAGCTCTGAAACAATATTCTACCGGGCTGAGGAATGTCGGAGGGGGCATTAATTACAACTCCATTTGCGAGAGTTGTTAGTGGTAAATTAGGTAGCTTGACTGTGGTCGAGAGTCCGTCATCGATTGTGAATAAAGCATTGGACGCAGATCCATATTCCAACCAGCCTATCCATGTTATTGACGATCCTACGTACAAGTAAGCAAATAATTTAGGGAAGGTACACAGGTGTTAAATATACACACCAGTGAAATTATATTCTACAAAAGCATTATCAGAGTTTGATTCTCTCCCAGGTACGGATCCGAATACGTTCTCCGTCATATTAAACCAGGTATTCAAGGAATACGTTATGCCTGGGTCATCGGCACTAATCCCTATAAAATAATGTGACTGCGGACCTGGCGTCGTTAAAACAGCTGTGGGTTGATATTCGAGATAGTCAAATAGAATCTGGGTGGTTGCGGATGGATCTAAGAGCATAAATGCCATTTGGTTCTCTCCGTCTGGTAAATTATCTTGGAAGCAAATCCTGACAATAGTTGGTGCGGCCAGCGGTAATAATACTACTGGACTCGTGATAATACTGTTCACTTGGCACGTCCATGTATACGGAGAGACCTCATTCTTCACATTTTCTGGCGTCATTAGTGCATATACACCGATTGAAGTGCCTAAAATTACGGTTAAACAGATATTGTCAGAGAGAAATTGTGCCGGCGCCTGGGGTAAATGCGAGTCAAATACCATTAAAATTGTATGTGAACGATGAGGACGCATCGTCGTTAGTGATGGATGAATTGTGTAGAGTATTACCAACCGTCGTGGTTATCCCAAATTCAGTGGAACTGAGTGTTTGAGGGTTCAATTTGGTCCATCGACCTTCGTACATAATTCCTGGGTCGGAGTCATCAACAATCACGGTGACTGTCATTATTCACAAGAGGGAAACAATGCTAAGTCGATAGTGCCACGGGCGCGAGCGAGAGAGCCGAAATCTGAATAGCGCCTTCTCGCTTGAGAGTATATGTATCCTCAAGGCCTCAGGCCTCAATATCAATTCCCATCATTACATTTTTTTTGTCAGCAACCTTTTTTAACCATGTCCTTGACGTCTACATCTTTTTTTTTTTGATGAGGGAACATGCCCTTCAGATGTGATGCCTAGCTCGAGCGTGTTTCGCCACTCTTTCGGCAGCTCCATAATGATATTGCTACTGAATTGCACGGCTTAGGACGATCAGCTCTATCTCATAATGGATTCGTGTAGCGTATGTACCGCTGTATATGTCCCGTATCATGATCTGGCGTAATTTTGGCACTCTCATCAAGCAACGCTGAGCAGTGCGCTCCAACGATATCACTCAAAAGCCAAGAATATTCACGAAACAGTTGATAAATTATATGTACGTATTAGACACATCATGCAAATTAATCAGAGCAACAAGCTAGCTACATTACTTACGCAAACGATGGAAGATGAAGTAATAGAACGAAATAGTACCGAGGGCGTACGCCGCAAGGACGCTCGGGGAGGCATCCAAGAACATGGAAATCCAAAGCTTGACGATGTTAATCATGTTGGGTGACGGTGAATCATCCGCCAGCGCATCTTGAATGATGACGTCGGCGGCCTTTTCGGAGAGCATGTAGACCGCGCCGACGATGTAGAATCCCGGAATCTTGGGGAAGACACTCGCGTCCACAACGCGCAGACCATCCACGCCCTGAACTCTGAATTTCGAGTCAAGCGGCGCGTTAGGATCGCCGGTTGCGCCGATGGGTACTGTGCAGCTGGCGTGGTGGCCCCATGCCTCATCTCTCAGCCACTGCTTTATCTCGGCCTCCGTTTGAACCTGGGGCCCGGGAATAACTTCCGTGAATGTCCCGTTGAGGTCCGGAGACTGGGCAAACATCTGGCGCACAAGTTGAATGCCTTCGTAGACGGCCTCCGCGTCAAGGTCGCCACCTCGTGCGAAACTGTGGAACTCGATTTGGGGCATGTCGAAGGGGCTGGCCGACTTCAGGGTAATCGTGCCGGCGTTGTTTCGACTGTGGGCCTTCAAGACGAGCCAGGACCAGTGCTCGAGGTCAGCAGCCATCGAATACCCCGGGAAGTAGCCATGGAAGTTAGCCGGGTAGCCGACAATGAACATATCCGCCTCCGTGGGCGCTGAGACGCTGGTCTGGTGGACGACGCCAAATGCGACAGCATTGGTTCCGTATATTCCGCGGTTGGTGCTATTTACCTGCCATTGCTGAAGGCATGGATCCTCGGTAGGGAGGTTCCCGTCGAGAACAGGGTTGTGGAGGAAGGTGCATTCGTGCAAAATGGCGAAATTGTCGGGAGCGACGCCAACGACGCTGACTTCGTACCTGTCTTGCATGTTCGTTCCGACTCCTGGGGACTCCCGAACTACAGAGATGTTAAGCGGCTTGAGCTCGGAGCTTGAACCGATTCCGGAGAGCTTCAGGAGTTGGGGCGTATTGTACACACCACCCGCGAGGATGACTTCTCGTTGCGCTGAATAGACGCCGCTACCCGTTATAGTCGCAGATGTCGAGGCAGGGGCGGCGCTGTAGAGGTCGCATCCCGTTGTATATTCTACGCCAGTGGCACGAGGCTTAGAAGAGGAGTTGTCGAAGACGACACGAGTGACTAGGGTGTTGAGCTGGATGTCGAGTTTGTACTTCTTCGATCCGTCAGGATTCTTCGCCCTGGCGGTGTGTACGATGAAATCTCTCGGGCTGGCGCGGGTCCGGGGGGCAACGTCAACGGATAAGGGAATCTGGAATATCCCTGTCTCGAGGTCATGTCCTGGAGAGTCGTTGTTCACATCGAGTGTAAAGACCTTGGACAGCGTCTCGCCGGTCACGGGTTCTGGGCTCGGCAAGAAAGACTTTCCAAGAACAGACGCCGCGCCTTCCGTAAGACTGATCCATTTCGGATCCTCAGGGACGAGATTGATATCCGGCAGGGAAACGTTGAGCCACCCCTTATATCCATGCCCGGACGCTGCTGGAGTTCCCTCGGGAATATATTGGTTGCTTTCGAGCTTCTCCCAGTACTGTCGCATGTTGGCCGCGTCCCACGAGTGATCTCCTGTGATTTCGGCGATGGTATTCCAGTCGCTCGCGTGAGGGTACATTGCCACGAGTGCGTTATGCTCTGCGCATCCACCAAGGGTTCCAGCTCTCGGATAATATATTCCCAGAGGCGTACTCCCCGCTGGTGGGTTGGGGCCAACCCAGAACGTGCCGTTGGGCTGCCTCCAAGTGAACTTCGAGTCCAGCATAGCCTGCGTATCGTTGGCGTAATGGGAGACAAAGAACTGCCATGACTGTGGGATATATTCCGATGCTTGAGTTTGAAGAAGAGGGATTTCAACCGTGAGCTCGTCGCTGTGATCCCCACCTGCCTCGAGAAGGAGAACAGAAAAGCCAGCTATGGCAAGGCGCGCGGCAAGAGGACCACCGCCGGGACCTGAGCCAACGACTATGTAGTCGTACTTGTCGGTCTTATGGGCGGGCGCGCAAGAGTCATCAACTGCTTGTACAAAGAATGAGGGCCTAGAAAATGGTGCCAGAATCAGCAGGGCAAACGGGTTCGATAAAGTCTGGGCTCACCATACAGTAGACCACACTGCTGCGAGATAAATATTCCACCCAACGCGCATTTTGCTTGACGCTGCTTGCGTATGTACTAGATATATATCGAATTTTGGAGAATTGTCAGCACGGCCATTGCGGCGTTCGGATGACTGATGAATACGCACAGATATTAGGGGGTTGCGTTTCTATATCCCGGGGGGGTAGGTCTTATATAGTTCATTATGTGGCTCCGCGCACAGCTGGAGTCAGTTGGAGCGCTGATCACAGATTAACGATTCCCAGCCGATGACTTCGTATGTTTATTTTTAAACAATTGTATCAGTCTTTCTAATCCCGGAGGTTGCACTGCCTACAGTCCATTGAGATCTATCACACCGAGGTGCTCATCAATATCCTTGCTTCCAAAATGACGGTTACAAGGTACACCGAAACCTGTATACATACCCGTCAATTGTAGAGATTGAAGTGACCTTTGAAAGTACCCAGCGAGTGTCGAACGCGAAATTTGCCATTCTCGGTACTAATTCGATTCCCTTCCGCTCTAAGCGCCGAAGTACAGAAAAAGCTCTGCGGCTTGGCCGACAATCATGGGCGCAACTCGGGCGCACGTCCTAACTTTGGCGGCCAATTGTTCGCCTACATGCCACCGGCACTGCACTATGTTATATCCGGTCAACTTTTCCTGCACTGCTCATGAACGAATCAGGCGCGATGTTGCCCTCATGCCATTCTATAATTACACTCAAGACAAAAGCTAAGTACCAGGAACTCTTGGCCAAAGGAGTCGTCGATAGAAACAAGAATATTAAGCACCGAGAGAGACGGGGAGTCGGCGATTCCTTGTTCCCAGAGAAGCATGAAACGGAGCGAACAAATAATGCCGTTTTCCTATGCACCCACTTGTCAATTATGCGTTTCAACCTATCCCCTGCTCCAGAAACACCGCGGGGTATTGATGGGAGTGATTCCTCATATCGATGTTAGTCTATATTAACAATTACAATATGAAAGAATTTCTATAATCGTTGACAGTAAAAATCCTCTTATCCATAATCGTAATAGATCAGTCGAACTTGCAAGCAGTGAATTTAACCTAAATGATC
This sequence comes from Hypholoma fasciculare, assembly GCA_016801325.1. Lineage (NCBI taxonomy): Eukaryota > Fungi > Basidiomycota > Agaricomycetes > Agaricales > Strophariaceae > Hypholoma > Hypholoma fasciculare. The sequence goes on from JAEKIV010000047.1 coordinate 73,997, forward strand.
AATGTTTGCGGAGCCTGGCATCGGTGCTTGGTGAGGAGCGTGAGGAGCTCGCAGAGCTGGCAGACCCGAGCACTCGAGTAAGTTAGTGCAGATAGTCTAATAATAGATACATCTAAATATGGAACAAAATGATAATTTGATATGATCGCAGCAGATCGTTATTGGCCAGACAACAACGGCTCGGCGACCAGCTTTGACGCAGCCTTGCGTCCTCAATATTTTGCTTTCATATTTTATTCAAAACTCGTGCTTTGCGCGGATATTTTTTAATAACCACCAAAAGCCAGTGATTGTAAAATCCGACTAGCATGCGGTCGTCGTAATATGCCTACGAGCCATTGGCCGTGCCTGTACGCTGCTTCCAGCCGTATTTTTGACGTAGGTTGGTCAGCTACGACATAGCCAATTTCTTGACGTTTCACAACTCGTCTGCAGAATTCTGGTTACTCTCTAACAATCCCCACTGAAAGGTCGCGATATAAGGTAATTGCATAATCACACATAAATGTACGCTACGCATTTTACGACACCACCGAGACGAGTCGCCCAGGCCACAAGTGACATCATTAATTATTATTTGCGCGAGGCCACCACCTTCGTGACCTCCATGTTTTGAGGGACATCTTTTTTGATAGATGTAGGCAGACTTTATCCATACGAGATGTGCGAGGACGAAGCAAAGAGGCGCACGGTGGTCTAAAAGGAAAACGACATAAGCATGTCTTTTTTCGTCGCAAGGAGGGCTAGTAAATACATTAAAGATTTTGTCGCTACATATATGTAAACATATGTATGAGGCAATCAGGCCTGGCGATCCGTGCTATTGATACAGGTGTCGGATCCTCGTTCACGCGCTGTGTGGATGACTAGAGGCTACGGCTTTTGAGCCCAAGACTCGTCTTGAGCGTGCCCCAGCCTGATGACGTCGGTGGTGAGAATTCCCATCTACGGAAGATAGTCAGATAATATAGGAATACAGATAAAAGGAGAGTCACTCACCGAACAATAATCTTCCCTCTTCCTTGGCCACTTCGGCGAGGCATCCCAGCGTCAGGTAGCACAGTTGTACCGCTGAGTTGCTGTTCCGAACAATAGTTGATGGTAAACTCGTATTCGACGTCGTCTACACTGCGCAAGTACATAACCGCTGGCTCCTTCGAGAGGTTGTCGAGCCAAGGAAGAGTAACTTCCATGACCAAGTCATCCTCTTTTCGGCTGAACCGAGGGTGCACCTGTTCCTGGACTACGAAAGAGATATCCTGCCGGGTGCCGTCTTTGCGCTCGTGGCCGATATTAGGAATAAGAACCTCAGTCCCGGTGCGCGACCCAGGGGGAATGTGGATGTTGATGATATTGGAGATCTTTTTCTTCCCGGACCGGGTATATCGGAGGATACGAAAATGAAAAAGCCTCCCATGAAAAAGTTCTTCCAGGGTCATGTCCAAAACGTGGACCCATTTCTTGGGAGAGTCGCCCCCGGCGCCGGAAAGGATGGCGCGGCCGGGGCGAAGGGTCTCGACCGCGTAGTCGGTGCATTCGGAATCTCCCGAGAAACCATTTCGCTGAAGCGACGACTTGCGTGGAGTGAAGTCACTGCGATACGATTTGGTGGAGGGAGGTCTCGATTGCTTCTTTAATCTGCTTGGAGCTCCCATGGTCGTGTCCGACGGTCCTGAGCCAGCAAGGCCGTCTGGTGGTAAAGGTGTAAGGAATAAGATAGACGAGCCCGAAGAAGACTGGCTGCGGCAGAGAGGCCCACGTTGCTGACTATTTGTGGCAGATAAGGGCGGAGATGAAGCTTCTGAGCATGTGAAAGACGCAAAAGATGACGGATTCGTATCGGATCGAACAGAAGTTTGGCTTCCACTACTGCTGGAGTCACAGCTGGGTGATACAGGTAGTGCACTCGTCGGACTGGCAGGCGATGCTTGAGGCGACGACAGGGGTGACTCAACGAAGGGTAATGAAGAAAGTATCGGTGCTGGGGAAGGAGAAGGACTCGGCGTGTGGTGTGGTGTTCCGTGCTTCCGACGCAAGGCCTTCAACTTCGGTTTACTAGGTTTGCTGATCTATATATTGATATCAAAATGAGCGAACGTAGCGCAGTTATGGCGTTACGACATACTTCGATAGTATTCGCCGTGGCGTCGTCTGAGTCTTCAAGTTGGCGGTCCGGGTGCCATTTCATTGCCTGCAGAGAGTAATCACAGATTAATGACCCTCATGAGTGAATGCGAGGTAAGAAAGGTAGTAAGAGACTCACCATGGCCCTGTACGCTCTCCGAACCTGCTCTTCTGAAGCATCCACAGCCACTCCCAGAACTTTGTGCGGTTCCATTGCTTTGACAGGAAGAGATGTGCAGGTAAAATGCAAGGACTTTGCGACGTAGTATAATCTTTTGGATGGGGGAAAGAACGTTCATCCCGCCGTATTGCTGACATAGGCCTTTTGTACCCAAAGTTGTGTCATCGCAACGAGGCATAAAGACGCTTCTTGTGCAGAAGCGCAGCGATCTGTAAACCATGAGGCCCTGAGGCCGCGATCTGTCCGTGATAGGGCAGTATCCCGTTTTATGACCATGAGTTCGATTACTTTGTGCTGTCCCTTCATTGGGCCTCGGGAGCGTCTCCTCGAGGACACCACGCTTTGTGATTACATGACAGGTTCTTCTTCGGTGTGGTGCTAGACTGCGTAGTAAACACGGACAAGAAACCCGAAGCAGAATATCTAGAGTGTATACACATGTCAGATGATAGAGAGGACAGTGGGTGAGCACTCGGTGGGAGCTCGGTGGTCCACGGTCGCAGGAAATCAGGACCAAATCCGGGTGATGGGAATATATTCTTCGGCTTATATTCGGCATAATGCGCGCCAATTGACAAGTAAATCTAAACTTCGTGTAATCAGACCCTTGTGTATCGTATCGCCGACCGAAAGCCATCCGTCCGAAAGCATGGTCCTACGGACAATGATTAATAAATGTAAATATCCTTATAAGTATGTACCGACTCCTGATCTGAGCCTGTGTTGCTTCCAACGGGGATCACGACAAAGCGATCACCGTGGTAGGCGGCTTCAAACTCGAGATGCTCCCTGGAACACGCCTGAGAAGCGCTCCAGAGCGGCGAACAATTCAAGTGCATGATAGAAAGTGGAATTCTCGGACGAGCAGGGCATGCTCTCCGTCTCGAATTATTAATTTAATCTGCTTTTACGTACTAACGAAAATTAAAATGATTGTCGGTAAGATTCGGGGGTGCTAAACCCTCCGAGTCCTGCCGGTAGTGAATCCTACCTCCTGGCTATGTCCTGAGGCCTGAAGCTCGAGGCCTAGGGCCTGGGGCCCTGTCCTACCTTTATTGATTGTTTCAAAATTCGGTAATTTAAACGGTTCTACCAGTGCTTGTACGAATATCGGAGCTTAAGAGCTACATATGATACTTGTGTCGGTATTGTGGAGGCTGATCGCATTTTCGATAGTTTTCGTTCTATTCATTCAACACCCCAGGGCCCAAGCTACTCGATTTATGAAAAAATGGCCAGTACATTGTGCAAGGAACGAAACGATAATTCGACAATCTGATTGCAATCATAAACCCTGAGGCCTGAAGGACATTAATCGCATGATATCCTAAAGCCAACTCTGAGTGCGGATATTACGGCTTCGGCAACGTAGATGATATCAAGACGGTATGTATCAGACGCAATCATTAAACAGAAGCTCGAGCACAACGGGAGCCCTGATCAGTGACTAAGCCGTCGCCTGGCATGCTTGGGACCAATGAAGCTTCAATCAAAAGAAATCATAGAATTTTGTTCCTTGTGGTTTCAAGATCCAACGTCCCCGCTAAGAGGTTTAATTTTCGTCAAATGGCATAATCTATCTAAATCCATCAGAACTTACACTTTCAGGACATCCACCCTAGGCTTTAGAGTAGATCATTAAAAAAAATTTCGATGAAGTTATGTGATGAGTATTTGGGATGCACGTATAAACGAGAGATGGCGGTCACCAAAGAACTGAATTGTTGGCCGTGGGCCGGAAGCGATACTCAAAATAAGCGCCCACGGCATCTCGGCAAAAACACCAGCGCTCACCGGCATCGACTGCTTCCGGGAGCCGGAGCCTTCTCATGCCGGCACATGGTAATCCTTTATGAATACTTGCACTGATCTGCGAAGGATAAGAAAAAATCATTGCAGTTAGACGTGACAAGACAATTTTCCCTGTTATCAAATTATGACATTTCCGAAATATTGGCAAGTCTTTCAAACTCGTCCCTACATTCAACCTGCAAATGACAGACTATCGCAGATTGGCTGAATTTAGAACAGGGCAAGAATGCGAAACTTCCTCAGTGACAGTGACACCAGTAAGGCAGCGAGGAAAAGGATAAATTACCGGTATGATCAAGATGCGGAGTCTCCATCCGGCACTACCCCAGGTCCTCAACGTCCCAATCGTTGCATGAAACAAAGCTTGGCCCACCACTCCCAATGGCCGCTCTACCCCAAGTACGCTTTCAACCATACACCCTGCCGATCCTTGTTTCCCGAGGGCCTGCAGACACCTCCTTCAAATTGCGCCAGCTGATCTCATTCCCGACCCAAAGCCGAAAGATGCACTTCGTGCTCTACCTGCGCGACTTCTGCCAGGCGCGCCGGATGGGAGACTGGGCTGCGGTCCCCAATGATGAGAACTTTGCGAAGGTGCTGGAGTATGCCGCATTCCATCGCTGCCGCGTGTACGACTTGGAGGTAAAGAAGGCACCGGCCCCTGCAGCAGAAAACGGTAGCCGGAGACACGTGGGTGGTAGGAGGGACGATGACGATTCGGATGAGGAATATTCGGGCTGCGCGTCGGATGCGGAAGAATTTGTTGTCGAGGGAGATATTTCAGACCTGCTCGGGAACTAGATTATCGCAAGAAATTGCGCAGGAAATTAATCGTCGCATGGCTCGTACTAACTTGGTACTCGGAATGAACATCCACACCGTTGTATTCACTTGGATAATGTGCAAATAATGTTCGTAGCTCAAAAACAACACTTGGACGCCGGGCGCGATCGTTCTTTATTCCAAACTAGTAGAATGTGAGCGAAAAAATAAGTGACGCATGCTTTTATCGAACCGCACCTAAGTCTTGAGATATTTATCGCGATCTACTTCAACCTGATGCCCTCTTCCGTGAAAGAATATTTGCGTCCCATTCATGTTCAGAGTCGAACTATGCCGGAAACATGGCCATATGGACTCCATTCTGTACAACGCTATGATCAATTTATTTGAATGACCGTGATAAGAGCGGATCATCGTACCCAGGAATCTCAAGCTACGAAGTCGGATAACCAGGCGGTAGCTGAGCGCTGAGGAGCGCCTCTGAATCTTGGCCGGAGCACCGGAGCTACTGAAGTTTGAACGGCCTCCACGGGGTGACTCGCATGATCCAGCTGGGCCGTATCTCTTCATTCTTCCTCGATCGCGACAATGAGGACGGTGCGGTTCTCGCCATTACAGACGATCAAGAAGACGATGAAATCGATCGTCCCATGCGTGGAGTCGTCATGGGTGCAGGTGTTATGGTGTATCTAAAAAGAGAACAATTCTCCAGAGTCGTAGTGGGGAAACCTGCCGTACGCCTCGTAGTAGAAGACTTGTAGAAGACATCCAAGGCCCGGAATTTGTTGCAATAGACATGAGGATGGCGATCAAACCTCTAAGCTAGGCGCCATCAGGAGAGAACGAGCTTCTTCAATGAACTTGACCTTGCACGCGATGGGTTGGATCAATTAGAGAATCAGGACACCGGAGTCAGGAGACGTTTTACAGCGCACCGCGAGATATCTACAGATATCTAAGTAAAGGTTGTAGTGGGGAAGATCAACATTTGAGTCCAACTTCGCTTGCCAGTTAGGACAAACTCACGTGCATTGCTGGGAAACGCACGTACAAATTCGACGCAGTTTATCCGTTTCGAATGGTCTCCATGTACATACAAGGACTCATTGGCATCACTATGCAATAGGTATACAAAAATTATAGATGCGTTCCAAATATATGACGAGCGAGAACGGGTTGCGGAGGCCAAAGACGAAAGAGCCTTGGGATCCGGAAGTGATGAACGAATTGGAACACCAAAAAAATCAAGCCTATCAGTCACCTCCTCTAAGACCCGGAGATCCACGCATCGCTGCGCTGCATATCATACAAGACCGCTCCCTGCCATCTTGACCGTATCGCCTACAACACGCACCATCTCCTCCCACGCCCTCCGCACGATCCCGCTCTCCGAGCCCGCCACCTGGAGTCGCCGCCGAACGAGATCCGCATTGCTCGCCGAAACTGCGGCCGCGGCCGTCGCGGCGGTGACGCCCATCCCCAGGTCACTCATGGAGATCGCTTGCCGCCGCCGCCGCCGTATGCGCAGTGCGAGCGAAACAAGGGGCACGAGCACGAACAGGAGGAAGAACGTCACGAGCTTTGGACGCGTGAGGTACGGCGTGAGCGCTCCACGAATCAGCGCGTAGATTCCGGGAGGATTCGCGTGCGCTGCCGAGACTTGGTGAGCGAGCTGCGCGCGGGGGAGGGAGGAATATGCGGAGCTTGCAGACGAGGACACGGTCCGTGGCTTAGAGCGCGATCGGGAGGTGCTCGTTGCTGGAGCGAGCGCGGCGTGTGTTGCACGTGGCGTTGACGTTTCGTCCGAGGAAATGGACGAAGGAGACGGCACGATGTGGCTAAGGCTGCTAAGAGTAGATGGCAGATGCGAAGATCGATTACCCGGCACGACGGTATGCGTTGACGTTGTAGAAAAGGAGGAGGACGAGGAGGATGAAGAAGGGGCCGGCGAGTATGGCCGAGGAGAGGAAATTGATGCTGATAGAGTCTCCACGGGTGGTTGTGGTCGGTGAGCCGCCGTCATAGCCTGGGAGTACATGTTGCTCAACGAGTTTTTGAGGTGCTGTGCGAACATCAGTGACCGGTCAGAGTTTCAAAAGAAAGGCATGTACCTCTCGTTTCCGTTCGGGCAGTTCGTTTTCGTATTGTAGGAACTCCGTCGCGTACTCCCATTGCTCGAGCCTAGGCAGGATATGTATACAATACAGATCCAAGATCTTCGCATACCCCTCTTCCTCCAGTGTGTATTGTGGTTCCCTTCGTGCTAACCAGTCTTCTATCATGACCCGTCCAACGTCGGCAGCATCTAGTTTTATGCTACTATAAACCAGCGTGGTGAGGACCTGAGAAGGGAGGTATGCGGCGTTTAGAGTCGCCTTTTGAGCTGAATTTTCGTTGGAGGGCGTGAATAATGATAAAGACCGGTTGTATATTGACATGGAAAGGGCTTTCGCAGATTCAGATAGGATAATCCTCAACGATTCTGGCAGTGTTTCTGTGGACGGAGGTGGTGATGCATAGACCGTCGACTCGAAGGTGATTCTAAGAATGTCCCATTTCCGACGGTGGTCCCCGAGTGGATCCGGAACGGCGCGCGGTGGTGAAAGCAACGCAAAAGCAGACTGTATTAGCGAGTACGTGAGTGGGATGTCGCGAAGGACGAAGGCCCGCCCTGCACGGTTGTACAGAGAACGTAAGGTGGCACTGGTAGATGTCTGTGCCGTTGGCGATGTCGGCATAGAAATAGGTGCGGCCAGTTGGGTTGAGTGCGCGCCTACTTTGAGAGGAATTTGTGGCACAAACGAGCTCTTCGCCACTGTCGTCGTCGTCGCCGTGGGCATTGGACTCGGTGGAAGAGATGGGGGTCAGGACAGCGCTGGTCGAGCGCCGGCAAACCATTTCACATGAACCGGTTTGTTCACGCACGTGACAGAAGAAATTCACACTCCGACGCACCAGCAAGCGCAAATGTTCAACTCTACCCTCTCCTGCGCCGTCAATTTGTCCTGCATTACCCAAGGAATGCTTGCAGGTCGCCCGACCCAGTTCATGTCATTCAACGACGCACCTGCTATAGTTCGGTTATTCGAGAACAAAAGGTAGCCATCCATACCTCTAACAAATCATGCAGGCGCAATTCCCAAGTCCATGTTTTCCCTTTGTGCGTATATTTGGGCTGTGCTCACGATGTGACGTTCTACAGTGACATAACCCGAAATCATGCTCCAAACCCATTCAACGATGCTGCTGGATCGCGCCGCAAGCACTTTGATCTCTAAACGGAATCGGACCTTGGTCATCTACCTTTACGCCAGTGCTCTGCGGCGGAAGCTCCTGCTGCAACTCAAGGTATCCAGCCTCCACCTATGTATTGAATAACTAAATTCCTGGGCGCGATCTTGCTACATGAGAGCAGCCTCCTGAAACGACAAGCAAGCGGCACATTTCTAAACTAGAAATAATCACAAGCTTCTTAAGGATCATCGTATTCGAATGCCATCTTCTCTTGGGTGTCCCAAAACCGCACTTCAGCGCGCAATTCATCTGACATTCCCACATTGACTTTCTGAACAACACACGCCTCATGACTATACCCTTTTGGATCTCTTTGCTCTTCACCTGCGGCCAATTTCATATTCAGTGCCTTGAGTTCCCTCATCTGGCGGAAAACCAACGGGCAAGCTGACGCTAGGTCTATTTCCGTTCTATGCTAAGCTTGCCTCAAGCCTGCTGGGACACAGAACTGGTCACTTCACTACATGCGGAGCAACGCAGAAACTACCGGATGCCAAAAGTTCTCATTCGAGTTTGCTTCTTTTAGACAATAGCGATCGCCGGAACTAGAAATGCTGGTCGCCTCAAGTATCTCATTATTTCTAAAGACGTTGGTCAGGTGAACACGTATCTACTGCACATCGTAGTACCGATCGTGAACGGACCCACCTACGCATTACGTCTGCCTTGGCCAATGTCTCGATCCTCTCCAGCATCTCATCGTCATTGTCACTGTTTCCGATAAAACTAATGCCAATGGCGAAGATATGACAATAGTACTATTTTCTTCTCTTCGAATAACATCTTTGATAAATACGGACTACACCTGGTCAGATCCTGGCACATCAACAATTCATTTCATTTCTTGGCAGCTGCTATTTCCGTGCTTCCAGCATGTACATAGCTTCTAGTTTTCGTCATCGGAGAGCAAGTCGGTCTCGGGCACGTTTTCGTCCTCTGACTGCGCGAACTCCTCTCCCTCCGAATCGACCTCGCCCTGTACCCATCTACGGTGGCTGGGCGTCCTCTTCACCGGGAGGCTGTAAACGTACGAGCCATGGTGCGCGGCGTAATCGACCGCGCGCCCAAAAAAGCTTGCCCCAGGGATGATCACCCAGTTTCCTCGGCGCCTCGCGCGGCACTTGTGGCGCAGAAAGTGGCGGAATCTGCTGCGTCTGCGGCGGCTGGGGAAGGTGACGAGGTAGCGGCTCGAAAATCCCCCTAAGCTGTGAGAGTCGAGGATGGAGAGTGTGTATGGCTGGAAGCGGCCGACGAAGTCAGACATTTTCTAGGCTCTCGTCAGCAGTCGACTCAGAATCACAGCTCCAAGGCACCTACGAGAACTTAGTTATGCTGGAGATCGGTTCTCAAAATTTGTATGTGCAATATCCTCCAGTCTTATACCGCCTGGGATGACAGTCCACACTCGCATGTGAAGGACACCACTGCCCATTTCGCCATTGTCGCCTTCTATCTCTTGACACTGTTCAAGCAGTATCCAAATTGCGTTGGACACAAACCCCACTTTCTCGCTCGACATCTACAATTTATTATCAGCTGCCACTGGAGTAATATCGAGAATCAATTTTCAACATCGATGATCCGTACTACTCACCGCAGCTTGCACGGCGTCCCGTCAGGTTAGCAGCATTTTCGAGCTCAAGTTGACACTCCCCACGTACCGATCAGCGATCAGGCCAATGACTTGCTGAGGACGAATGGTGGGGCGCCCAGGAGACTTGGAGTCCTTTCGATCAGGAGCATCCCATTTGAAAAGATTTTTTCGTGCGCTTCAGTTATAACGAAGGCCTCGAGCCTCTCCAGCCTGCCCTCTCGATGAGCGATTGGCTAAAATTAGACTCGTCCGTACCTATTTTTAGCGCGATATCAGGGTAAGCTTTGTAGCGTGGTGCGGGTTCCCGTTTGCACCGCGCTTTATCGAGGGAAATGACTGCGGGATTAAAGCTTGACGTTGACAATGTATGGTTAATATGAGCTACTCTATCGATAACAAAATTAGGGATGCATCAACGATGAGCCACAGACCCGGAGCTCCGAGGCCACAGGCGCTGTTGAGTCGCTGTCATGGCCATGTTACGCCTAAGATTGCCAAAATCGTTTGAACTGCGAGATAATTTTTAAATGATTTCTAACTGTCAGCGCTCGGCGCCCTGCACCCTGCCATATCCGAATATCTTCTATTGTTTAATGGCGCATCATGGTAGTACACAGTAACATACGTCCATGGAGATTCAAAAGGAGCCTCTGCTAATATATAAATTAAAAGACTTTTTCCATAAATACACACTCCTGCTAGTGAGCCCGATTATCCCTTAAGGACGGCCATGTAATAGGACAAGGTATTGCCCTCATCCACCACAGACCCAGCCTCACAAATCCTCGCCGTCGGCACGTAAATCTACCTCGGGAACATCCTCGTCGTCAGATCGCGCACAGCTCGCATCACAGCCATCGCTTGCAACGCATCGACGTGCAGTGGGCCCCTTTCTGAGTGGGAGGTCAAACACGTATGACCCATGGCGCTCGGCGTACTCGACGGCTTTATTCATCATGCGGGCTCCAGGAACGGTAGCCCAGTCACCACGGCGGCGGGCATTGCATTTGACGCGCAGAAACAAGATAAGGTTGTTCTTTCTGCGCCGCGAGGCAAAGGTGACGAGCTGCCTCGAGGAGAAGCTCCCGGAACTATGTATATCGATGATGGAGAGGGTGTAAGGCTGGAAACGGGCTACGAGATCGGACATGTTTCGCTGGCTCTGGATCCGTAAAATTGTGAGTTAATCGCCAGAAGATCATACACCAACAAGCATGTACGTACGGTTGTGCACTGAGGATATTCTGATATTTCTTTCACAGCAACGAAAGCCTTTTATACCGGCTAGTTAGTCTCCAAATTCAGCGTGCTTTTTCTTTGACGCTTGCCGACAGTAATATTTATTCAGTCAACGTATTTTCACCTGGTGACAGTGGACTCGGAAATTTACTAATGGGAAAGATGTTGTAGACGTGCGGCATAGAAACTCGTTCATTTAGAAGGTAGAGTACCTGTAATATTTTTCGACATCTGATATGGTTGAAGCAAGTCTTCGAATACTGGCATAATACGTTGTGTACTCTCAAGAGGAAAAATCAGTAAATCAACCAAGATTTTCGGTAAATATACGCATTATTCATCCTTTCCACTTGTCCTTCGAATTTAACTGTTATATTTCTTGCGTTTCAGCAAGCTTCATTTCTTATTCTACTGCGAAAATGGAGCTAAGTTTTAGGCTCGCTTCTGACCAATACGTTGTCGATGACGGCTGAAATTAACGGGAAATACATAAGGAGAACGTCATCAAGCATAGTAGAAGATAAATATCGAGACCAGCTTGAGTGTAAGTTTATGTGTCTATCAGACTCATAAAGCAGCTGATATTTACTCGTCATTCACTAGAAAAATGTCCGAATTTACGGTTGAATTTCAGCCCTACACCCTCACTATGATCGACACTCAAGGTCCTAGCGGATATGCCAGTCGCCAGCTCATCACTTTCCCGACTCTGCGCAGAAAATGCAGGTTCATGCTCTTTCTCCGCCGCAAGTGCCACGGGAAGCGTCGGGGAAACTGGTCATGTATCCCAGGAAGCGTTTCATTCGGCAGAGCAACCGAATACGCTCTTCGTCATGGTTGCTATGTGTACGATATTCTCGTCAAAAAAGTACCCATACATGGTCACAGGAATCCTGGCAGCTCTGACTCGGACGACGACTCGGATGATTCGGAAGATGATGGCGTTGCAGAGGAAGAAATTCTGTCCGGAGATGAAAATCTATAACTATCAGGAAGCATGATCGATTTCCCTAAATTGTGCAATAAATCACGGTTGTAATTTGTGAAGCGCAAAGGGAATTTTTTTGTCTCGGCATAAATTCGTATCTGGACATGAAAAATTCCATATTACCAGTCAAATGCCGGTGCATAAAATGCCAGAAGAAAGTACACTATTTAACTAACTTTGAAAGCTAAATTATATAAGTGATCCATAGTTGGCTCAGAATTTTGTCGACTAAGGCTATACACATTCTCAATTCCGGCTAAGTGGACAGTCCATGTCAAGGCTCCTCCCACGCGGTACGTGCAAGGTATGTGCAAATTTTGTGCCGCGCGCGTAGAGGCGCGTAGATAGTGTTTATTTAGCGTGTCACATGTCACACGTGAGCGTCTTCAAATTCGATTGGTGCGTGACTACCCTTTGCTTTGGCCTTTCACAAGCCCCTAGCGCTCTAGCTTCAATTTCATACTTACTGGTTTCAACTTTCAAGGACGTCGATATCACTGCAACGAAAGAAAAGGTTTGGGACACTCGCACCGACAGTCAATTGACGAAGAAACATTAGCCCCGGCCAGCCGCCGCTACGTTTTCACTCCCCCGAACGCTCTTATACCCGGTTTTCTAATCAGACACGCTCTGCCATCTTCAAAACACCGCCTGAACTTCGTAGTATGGAAGTCCCCGACAACGTGCTCAGTTGCGATGGATTCCAAGTATGGATTACTGTAGACGGTTTGCCATGCACCCAGTACTGCGTGCAGTACGAGAAGGGGGATGTGATGTCCGGCACGAAGGCCAGTTGCTGGGTTGCGTCTACGGCAGACAAGGTACGTGGTTGTGTCGACCGCGGTAGCTAGCTCACTTTCCCATCATGTGGCTGGCAGTCATTCTCCATAAACGTCAGAAAAGAGCAAGACGACAACGACTACCAAGCAATGATATATCTAGACGAGCGTCTGGTAGTAAATCCTGCATTCTATAAAACCGAAACCACCACGCGCACGATTTCAAGAGCTTGGGTTTCTGATTCTGAGACAAAGAACTTTCACTTTGCGTCGCTAGAGCTGACAGGTGAGTATGTCTCTGGACATCAGGTTGACGTGTGAATGAGTGCATTGCTGTAGACGACGATTCATACCTCGAAAATCCTCCCCAGCAGAACATCGGAAATATCAGGGTTGTTGTAATGCAAGGAAAAATTGGTGATGTGACTTCAAGTCGTGAATACGACGTTTTACCCTCTGGGAAGGTACACGAGCGATCTAAGAAGGGCCTCGCCCACCAAGTGAAGTAAGCACTGATATTTAAATCGTAGAATAATTCAAAATTTACTAAATCCTGTGACAGGTATGGTCCTGTTCAACAGTCTGCGTCCAAGCGTAAAACCGTAAAGTTTATCACACACGGAAAACCAGCCACTTTTCTTTTCAAATATCGGCCACTCGGTTAGTTTGCATTCCCCCGGAGATCCTGAGGTTAATCTTGACGGCCGCAGGTATACTGCAGGCGTCCGAGATAGCGCCGCGCACGCAGCCTCAGTCGGAGAACACTGAAAACGATGTAGTGAATCAAGAAGAAATATTAGATCTAGATTCCGACGATGAAAAAGAAAAGGAATTGCTCGTGCGTCCTGTACCACGTATGGTGATGAGACCCCAACTCACGACCGCTCTCTCTAGGCCCAGCTGGAGTCTGTGCGCAATAGGAAACGCGCGAAACAAAACGACGGGCGCCCGAATAAGAAAGTGAAAACAGAACCCGTCCGCTATTTCATACCTGGAGAGATCATCGACCTCACCCTATGATTACTCTACGCAATAGATCATATATGAAGAAAGCGTGCACGTGTGCGTTTGTTTCGTTGACGCAGTCTTGCCTTACTTCTCACCCTTCTACATCCAGTCGTAACTCGGGAAGCGTATGGACTTTTGACGTCAAGGTGTAGATGCACCCCGTCTGCGCCTTTATCCCTGGAGGCATTCAACCTTACCTAATGCTAACAGTTAATTACTCTGTGCGGCCTATGTTTTATTTTATTTTATATTTACTACCAAGCCTTCGATATGCTTGCTTTCTGACACTGCTTTGCCCATCCAATAATTTATTTGATTAATAGGTGCCCGGGGTATATGATCAGTGTCACTAGCACTTATTCTCGTTTCGTAGGGGCCTTTGATGTTCGTTAACTCTTTCCGATCGCCTTTAGCCTATATTCTACGTACGGTGTTAAATAGAAAATAGAAAATAAAACTTGTTAATTTCGAAAGGCGATGAACTAAATCGCCGTGTAGATAACTCAACATATACATAAAAATCATGCTTACTTACCAATAAATATTTGGAGCCAATTCTGCTTATATGACGACGTACACCCGAACGCGGTTTTACGTCGGCTAAACTCTTCCAACTGGTTTCGTAAACATGGAAATTCCAAAAGATGTGCTCAGTGGCGACGGATTTGAAGTATGGATAGCCGTGGACGGTTCGCCATGCGCTCAGTACGGTATGCAGTACGAAGAGGCGGATGCGGTAGCGGGCCCGCAGGTCAGCTGCTGGATTGCGTCTAAGGCAAATAAGGTGCGTGATAGTTCCATCTATTAGTGAAGTAGATATCTCAAGTTTTCATCCTTTTGGCTGGTAGCCGTTCTCTATCAACATCAAAAAAGAGGAAGACGACAGCGACTATCGGGCAACGATATATCTGGACGAGCAGGTAGTGTCGAATAGCGTATTCCGTAAAACTATGACGGGCACACAGACCATTTCGGCGGTGTGGGTTTCTGATGACGAGACTAAGGGCTTTACTTTTGCGCCACTGGAATCGACAGGTGAGATTGCATTTTCGCCTCGCCTTTGAGCGTCAAACCAACTTGTGAATGCTTTCATCAATTATTTATAGACGACGATGCATATCTCGACCATCCTCCCTTACGGAACGTCGGAAATATATGGGTTGTGATGACGCGAGGGAAGCGTGGTGAATTCATACCTGCCGGACGCGAGCGCGTCCTTGCAGACGTAGGGAAAGTACACGAGAGATCAAAAAATGGGCTTTCACACCGCGTAAAGTGAGCATTAATAATTGCATGGGAGCATGATGCTGAACTCTCCTATAGGTACGGTCCGCCTGAGAAATCAGCAATAAAACGCACTTGTATCCAATACGATGTGGTGAGCAAACCTGTCACATTTCTTTTCAAATATCGGTCGCTCGGTTAGTCGGCCCCAACCTGCCAAAGGCACTGGATCTGACCACAACAATAACAGATATGCTTCAGGCCACTGGAATAGCTCCGCGTTCACAGTCTGAGCCGCATAACGAGGAAAGCGATGTAATAGATGAAGTGAAGAGAGAAGAAATAATTAATGTCGATTCTGACGAGGAAAAGGAGAGGGAATTATTGGTGCGGATTCATTTCTGCTGGCCCATATGTCCTATTAATTCATGATCGGTATTTCCAGGCTCAGCTGGAGTCCGTGCGTAACAGGAAGCGCGCAAAGCGAGATAACGAGCTCCCGAAGAAGAAAGTGAAAGCGGAACCCAACCCTCATTTTGTACCTGGGGATGTCATTGACCTTACAATATAGTTCCTCACGCACGACACCGTCCAATATGCGTGTTTATAAATTGACGGTTTCCTTCGCTGGGCTAATTAAATTTCTTGTCCTATGTATCTAATACAATGCTCATTGAGGAGTTAATATAGCATGAATTGTCTTGGGGTTTTCAAGAGTCGGATGTCGAGGATGCCCGATAAATCACTAGTCTTCTCGTTGGACAGACATCACCTCTTTGATCAATTCATCCAAGGTTTGAGTTTCGGATAGATTTGTTGAAGATCCAATGAATGGCAGAATGCCGTGTAAATTAACATGTATGTGGATGATAGCAATACAATGCGCGTCGATACATTACAATGAAATGGGTATCTCTATCGTTGATATGAAAGTAGAAAGCGTATAAATGTGAGGAGATGGTGATGGAATCGTGAAGTGGTAGTACAACGTCAATTCAAGAGGAAGTGCGCCTACGCCGCTAGCACCCGGCGTAGCTCCTCCTTCTGCGGGGGCGTGAGTCGCTCGGGGAACGTAACCTCCCAGGTGACGATCAGGTCGCCCTTGCTCTGCACCTGACCATCCTTGCGCACAGGCATGCCCTCGCCGGGGATCGTTGTCGTCTGGCCAGGCTTCACCGTCCCAAGCGGCACCGGAACCTGCAGCTTGCGCCCATCAAGCAGATCCAGCGTCTTCGAGAGGCGCGGCGCGCCAGGCGGCGGCCCGCACAGCGCCTCGACGAGCGGGAGCTTGATGCTCGCCTTCAGATCGTTCCCGTCGCGCGTGAAGACGGCGTGCGGCTTCTCCTCGACGACGAACACGAGGTCCTGCGCGGCGCCGCCCGGCTGCTCGTTCCCCGCGTGCGGGAAGCGCACCTTCGTGCCGCTCTTCCACCCGGGGTGCACCGTGATCTCGAGCACCTTGTCCTCCGTGCCCCCGTCGAGCAGGCGCCGCCCGACCTTGAGTCGCTTCACCGTGCCCGCCGCGAGGTCCTCGAGCGCGACCTTGAGCGGGCGCGTGATCTCGGACGCCGCGCGCGAGTCGGCCCGTGCGGGGGAGGGCGCCCGCCGGCCGTTGGTGAATCCCGAGTTGGCGCGGGGCGGCATACCACCGGGCATACCACCAGGCATACCGCCGGGCATGCCCCCCGACGAGAATGAGGAGAACCCGGACATGTCGTCGTCGTCACCGCCGAACATGCTTCCCATCCCTCCCATTCCGCCGCGTCGCCCGCCGCCCATCCCGCCCATCCCGCCAAATATACCCGAGCCGAACATCTGTCTGTGGGATTGTCAGTGAAATTTAGAAGGTGAGCGTTGAAGAGGTGTGCGCACTCGAATATTTTCTGTGGATCCGTGGGGGCGAAGCCGCTGGAGCTGAAGCTTGCTCCTGGGCCGCCTGATGTGAATGTAAACGTCGTCCCGCCGGGACCACCTGAAGCACCCGGGAACCCGGAGAACCCGCCTGCGCCTGGCGGGGCACCGCCGCCGCCTTTAAGACCCTCCTCGCCAAATTGGTCGTACACAGCTCGTTTATTGCTGTCACTCAGTACTTCAAAGGCCTCGGATATCTGCGGAATGAAATGGATCAACATGATGTGGGAAGGCAGAGAACAGCATGCACACCTCTTTGAATTTCTTTGTAGCCTCTTCCGAGTTTTTATTGCGGTCGGGATGCCATTTCAGCGCCTGTGGGGAATGGTCAGCGCTGTGAAACCGTAACAAGACTTCTAACGCACCATCTTCTTGTACGCCTTCTTGATTTCCTCATCTGAGGCACCCTTGGCTACGCCGAGAAGCTTGTAGTAGTCTTTTCCCATGGTTTTTGGTGGCGTATACGGGATTGGAATGTAAAAGTTAGCCGTCAAAGGATGGCGGAGAGTGTATTTATCGTGGCCGCTGTGCAGCAGCTAGAATGCTCGAGAGAATTCTACATGATGTCACAACGTTCCAGACAAAGATAGACTGAGGCACGTGATGCCATTCCTTTTCCCTTCAAGCTCCGCTTCAACCGCCCGCGCTCCGTCCAAGCGGCGAGCGTCGTCCTGTGCCTTGACCCGAACGCCATGGCCGACGCCGCCCCGATTCCCAACGCCCAGTTGCGCGCGCCCGAAACCAACGCTCCCGAGTCGCTCCTTCGCCGTTCGTGGCACGCTATCCTCACGCCATTCTCCCCGGGTGCGCTTGCCTCGCTGCCTCACGTCAAGCGCCCCGCACGCCATCTGCGCGCCGACGCCATTCCGGAGACGCAGGAAGACGAGGAGCACCGCCAGCCAACTGTGCGCGACTACCACTCGATCACTTCGCTTCCCCCCAATGTGCGCGTGCCGAAGAAGATCCCGACGTCAATCAAGGTCGAGGGCAAGGTCTGGTTTGCAAATGAGCGCAGTGCGTTGTTTTCATTGCAAATTTTGCGGCTGGCGGCGGGACGCTAACGGGCTCTTCAGCGTGGATATCGTGGCTGAGTATCTCTGTACTCATGGGTGCGCTGTCGCTTGGCTTGTTCAACGCCTCGAGGGACGAGATCGCGCGGCGCTTCGCTTATGTCTACGCCGTGATCAGCATCGCCGTCTTGGTGCGTGTGCATTGCCTGTCTCTCCACGGGTAGCGTGTATAAATTTTCTTTGCAGATATACGGCTACTGCTTATACCAACATCGAATTACCATGATCCGGCGGCGGGACCCAGGGCATTTTGGTGCGCCCTTCCCCTACCCTCCCCTACCGTCTGTTCGCGCTGACCGGTACGTTGCGCAGACGCCCTCGCGGGCCCCCTTCTCCTGAGCGCAGCGCTCTTCATCGCCGTCCTCGCCAATTTTATCATCCGATGTACGAACGTTCTTCCTGCCCTGACCAAAGTACTTCCGCTGATCGTCTGTCCATTCTCCGCGCACGTGTGCAGTGCGCGAAATGTACGCTATTTCTTTCTTGCAATTCATATCTACCATCCACTAACCTATGTGCACAGACAGGCAAAGGGCATCCCAATCCCGAACGCCAACACCCTCGTGTATCTGCTGTCGAACGCGCGCTACGGGAACGGCTCGGCGGCGCAGGAACCCCTCTCTTTTTCATAGGCACACATTGTAACAATATAGCCCACTTTCGAAAAATTGTCAGGGTGCCAATCGTGCTGCGTGAGTAGAGAAGCTGTGGGAGGTAACGTTGTTATACGCCCTTGCCCATTCACCCATCGTCTAGACAGTCGCGCACTCCGGTATTCCCAGCTGCAGCCCGTGCCAAGCTTATTTTAGCGGGCGCTTAACAGTTCGCGTGTAGGGAAATCACATCAGACTGAACTCCACTGACGCTCGAGCATCAGTCTACATCGGAATTTCTACATCGTAAAAGCATGCAACGGCCTCACTTTGGCCTTCGACGCTTTTTACCTTTCGCTAACGGCTTTACTACCTTTGCTTGAACTTGATCGCTTGAGCTCTCCGTTAATGATTTTAATGTTTGCATTGGGATATGCATGCGATACGGATCCAACATACACTTTATCCCCGTGTATAGTAAGTATTGCCTTCGACGTCCCGTTCCAGTGTGCCCCACTCTATGACACTGCGTGGGACTTGTAAGTTGTATGCGGCTCGGTTCATAACGATGCAGCTCTTGTGAAACCAACAGTATAACAGTTGCAGCCGCAGTGATTTCGTTTGTCTCGGGGAACTTCTTCACGCTATGTAGTCAGGCAAATTGTTCGCGTAGTAACGCAGTCAATAGATATCTACTAAATAATGAATAAATTACATCGATCCGTCGCGTTTACAAATTATCCCCTGAACGAATACCGTCGATCATAGCTATTGAAGACCCTTCAAGGTTCCGGCTTGATTAGCTTGACTTCCGTCTTGACTTCTGTTTTGATCCTCTTGTTTTCTCCCTTATCCTTTTTGAGGGATGCTGCACGCTTCGCCAACCGAATCTGTTCCAGTTCAGCCTAGTAGAGTACTATTAGCAAGTTCTGACCCCTAATTCTCCGGAAGAGCAAACGAACCAGGATAGCCCTTTCTCTTCGGACTTGTTCAAGTTCAGCCTGACGCAAAACTACTGTTATTGAATGAGTAAATATTGAAAACTATGGTACGCACGAGAAGTGCCTTTTCTCTTGCTTCCATGTCGGCGCTTTGACTGTCTTCTGGTTCATCTTCAGCCTGAGCCTCGACCAACGGAACGGGGCTATCTGGTATCTCGATGTAATCGATATGCTCGTTTCTGGGGCAAGCAGGGGGAATAGAAGGCCGCGGAGCTATCCCGTTTGCCTGCATAACGGCTAGAAATAGTCAAAGATATTACATTACAAAGAAGAACAGTTAGTTACTCACCAAGTGGGCGGTACCTGAATCTGAACGTTTCGGTGCTCCCATAGGATGTATATGCGTATCTCGTGATAGTCCTGGCTCTTGTTGAGGCTGCAACATTGCCCAATCTAGAGACCCAGCTATAGCGATTTGTAGAGAAATTTACAGAATCTCATCTCACTCACTTGATTTGATGAGCTAAGCCTTTGCTCGAGTACTCGTCCGCCTTGACAGACCTCCAGTCGTACGATCTGCTATTTCTGCGATATGACGTCTTCCTATTTAACTTCACTTTTGCGACGACGACTTTGATTTCCCCAATGTCATGGGAGCTGTAGTCAATCTCGGTATCGTCGTCTAGAAATTAACTGTTACAAAATAAATGAGGAATAATGGGATGTAAATGCGCCTGCTGCATCTATGGAATCAAACACGAAGTTTTTGACCTCGTCGCCGGATATCCTGAGTGTCGATATGCACCTTGGAATGTTTGGCTCGTTTGCATCATGTTTGAGTACTTTGCTCCATATGCAGATGCCGTCCAAGAATATCTGTACTCTGTAATCGTCCTTATCGACTGCTTTCTTCCGGTACGTAACCGAGAACGGCTGTAGACGATACAATCGGCCAGAAGAGGGCGGCGTGGGGTCAATAGCATGTCAAGATAGAATGATGAATACATCTTACTTGATCTTTTTCCGAGGTTATCCAACAGCTTGCTTCATCGCATAGTTCAGTTTTCTGTACGGCAAATTGCTCTAGTGCTTTGTTGTCCACGCTGACCCATGCTTCGAAGGTGTTACATGCTAAAGAGAAGTTCTCGGCGTTTGCCATGTAAGTTGGCTAGATTGAGATTGGATTGGGGGAGAGGAAATAGAGACGCCTTTCTATACAAGAAGGTTCAATTAGGGCTGCTATAATGAAAGATTGAAATGGTATGGTGGCAGTTGGATAACAGTGATTTTCACGCATTGGCCTTGGCAAACTTTGTGATAATGTCCGGGAATTTGCCGGGAATTTGAAAACCTAGCGCTCTGACTCTGACTCGGAACCGGCGATCACTCCGGCGGCAAAGTCCGCCACTCATGCCAACGTCCGTCCTACTTTCTCCTCATCGCCCGTTCTAGAAATCGACTAGGGATCCTCAAGTAGATTTGCACAAGGTTTGTATCTCAGAAAAAACCTTGGCTGAGGACAAAGATCCTAAATAATATAACATTGATTTTCAAAGTAAATAGACGGCACATCACTCACTAGTAACTCCTTCTCCCTAGCGAGGATCGCGGCGGCATCTGCATCCTCTTCCTCAGCTGCGCCCTTGGCTTTGGGTGACTGAGTAGGGCTGCCCAACAGCGGCGGACTTGCGGCGGACTGACCGGAATCTCGATGATCTCGACACCTTCGTTGGGAGGTTGCGCGACCCGTGGCCCAATCCCATTAGCTTGGAGTAGCGCTGTGACGAGCGACACTGCAACTGTTGTGGAAGTGGCATTTTTTCAGGAAGCAGCTCGGCCGATATTACATATGTAAGAAAATTTGGTTGAATCACTGCGACCATCCATCTACAAAATATTCAAGAATTGCATCATGCACTTGTTCTGTGCGATGGAGCAGTTTCACGCGACCCAGAGCCTAGCAAGTGCACCATTACCTATTGGTGAATCTGTCAATAGTATGTCAATTATCTGTTCTACTTATCGCCGACAAAAAATGGATACCTTCAAAGTTCAGTCTTAACTTCAGTTTTAATCTTCTTGGTTGGTCGTTTGTCCATTTTGAGGGTTGCAGCGCGCTTTTGCAGTCGAATCTGTTCCAATTCAGCCTAATAATACGTTTGTAAGTATTAAGTATTGCTATCCACTCATTCTCCCAGGGGAGTTAACAAACCAGCACAGCCCTTTCTTTTCGAAGGCGTTCGAGTTCGGCCTGAGCCAGAATCGCCGTTACAAAATTGATAGAGGTTCAAGACTATTTTACGTACTAGAAGTGCCTTTTCCCTTGCGTCTATGTCAGCAATTTGATGGTCTTCTTCATCTTCTTTATCAGCGAGCTCATGGTGTGGCTCAGGGCTATCTGGTATTTCGATGTACTCAGGTTGAGCGTGAGAAGGAGGAAGTGAAGGCTGAGGAGCAACCCCGTTTGCCTGCAAAAATGCTGTAAAACATCAGAGACATCATGAGGAAGAGCGGCCTGGCACCCACCGAGTGGGCGGTACCTGAATTTAAACATTTCATCCTTCCTATATTCCGTAACTGTACATTCTTTTGTAACCCCCCTTGTCTTCGAGGGTACAGTATTGCCCAACCTAAAGGCTCAGCTTTGAGAATTGACAAAGGATAGTATATTACTCACTTAATCTGATGCGCCAAACCTTTGCTAGAGCACTCGTCTGTCTTGATAGACTGCCAGTTGTAAGATGGGTTGCCTATACTTGTATCTTGGATCTCGTCTATTTTGACTCTGGTGGCTAAGACTTTGATCTCCCCAACGTCATGATAGTCATGAGCGACGCCTACATCATTATCTAGACCTTGCAAGTTATAAACAAGTAGATATGATGAGGCGCAAACGCACCCATCCTGTCTATGGAACCAAACATAAAGCTTCTGACCTCGTTGCTGGATATTCTGATCGTGCATATACACCATTCGTCGTTTGACCTGGCCCAAAAGTGCGGTATAATCCTGGAATATATTAATTTACCATCCAAAAAGATCTCGACACAATAATCATTGGCGTCGATCACTTTCTTTTGGAAAGAAACCGAGAACGGCTACGAACGGGAGTGGGCCAGAACAGGGCCGGAAAGGGGCAGCATGTCAGAAGGACTCAAATGAATAGGTACAAATGACACGGACCTGCTCGTTTTTTGAGGCAATCCAGCAGCTCGCGCTTGCATGACCGCCTTGTTTACTTCGCTCCGGTGCATACTGCACCAAGGTTTTGTTATCGGCGCTCACCCACGCTTCGAAGATGTCACAGGCTAAGTGTAAGTTCTCGTCGTTCGCCATGTGGAGCAAGATTATGGAAGCGAGGCTCCTTCTTGTGTACGTAGGTCTGACAGTGAGGCCACTCTATTCAATGGCAGATGTAAGTAATGCAGATGAGGGCAAGGGGCGATTGCGGTGCACAACCACCGACAGTCACATTTCCGAAGGGCCACGTGTTTTGTGCCTGAGCTGTGCCATTAATGACAGCTTTCGAGTCCAGCGGCGTGGCCCCTGGCCTCGGCAAATCTCCGAATCGATACTTATAAATACAGGAAATGTGCTTTATAGCCAAGCATTTGTTTGTCTTTCGGAGTCTTGGTGCATATTTTGTGCTGGTTTTCTTACTAGCGCCCACATCCAATTCAAGTTGAATTCAAGTCGACAAAAAACAAGGAAGCAAGTTAATGCCACTATATAGCCTCCACCGAAGGCAGGAAATTAGGTTTACATTTCAAGAAGAAAGTGCGATCCTCTTCCTATCAAAACAAGCCAATTATCAGGTCAAATCGACAATTTTCCCAGGGATGAAATGACCGCTTTCTTGCTTTAGTTTCTTTTTCAAGCGTCGATCCTTCGGTATACCAGCGGCGCGCTTCGCCATACGAATTTGCTCCAATTCAGCCTGTAGTAATTGTAGATGGTGACTACAAGCTTGATATATACATCACTCACGAGCAACTCCCTCTCCCTAGCGAGGATCGCGGCGGTGTTTGCATCCTCTTCCTCACATACGTCCACTTTGGCTTTGGGTGACTGAGGAGGGCTGCCCGCCGGCGGCGGACTGGCCGGAATCTCAATGATCTCGACGCCTTCGTTGGCAGGTTGCGGCACCCGCGGCACGATCCCATTAGCTTGGAGTAACGCTGTAACCGTGTCGAATAAAGCCATGATGGGAACGGACATCGCGCAAGGACTCACCGAGCGGGCGGTACTTGAAGACGAAGGTAGCGACAGTGCCGAGAAGCTCTTTCTTGAAGAAGTATTGGTGCCGTTTGTTCTGTGAGGAGGGCCCGGGAATTCTGTTCTCGTATCTGAAGTGAGGGATGTCAGACGCCACGACGCTGACTGGGTTAAGAAACGGAGGCGTACTTGACGTGGTGAGTCAGCCCCTTCTTCGTGCGTTCGTGCACAACGGCTGGCACCGGGGGAGCAAGCACTGGACTACAGAATACTTTCGGTATGCTCTCCGCTTTCGCCTTGATGATAGTCACCTTGATCTCGCCTACATCTTGGTGTCCGTTTTCTAGATGCGCGTCTTCCTCTGGTGGGGGCGTCAAATAGGGATTTTCTTGCGCAATACGGTCGAGCACGAACCTGAGAGCTGAATTGCGCCGAAGACAAAGCCTTTGTATTCCGTTTCCGATATCCGGATGGAGGATGCCCTATGCGGTAGGTTCGCTGACTCGCCTACGTGTATACTGTACGTAATCAAGTACGCGGTCACAAAGGTGTATTTCGCACATAGCTCACTGAGTTTTGCACCCAGCAGTATGAAATTAATATGTATGGATATAATAGGTTCTTCTCAGTATGTCCATGTAAAAAAATTGTCTGTTAGGTCATGGTATAC